>JBAIZL010000179.1:117500-281611 GCA_036971475.1 Prosapia bicincta | reverse complement strand
CGCCAATTTAAAGAATTAACACTTGCAGAGCCTGTATTTTAAGTGTATTTATCACAAACGTACTAATACAAAATATTTTCCTAACAAGCGATTTTCATCAGTGTCTAGATTGGAAGTGTTGTTAAGCAACGCGGGCAACGGCTTTAAAGGCAGGTTTTCTATAGCGTGAACAAAAGTGCGTTCCATTTCGTTAATTTGAGTTAGGTCCGTTCATTTATTGTTTGTGTTTTAGTATATTTGTAAATTTCATATTCCTTTACTGGGTTGAGGTATGGTGTTTTTTTGTTTTGTTTTTTTTTCGCTAATATGGGAAATGTCTAGGTTAAGGTTGGTCCTCGTGTTATGTAACCAGTAACAATCGGAAGTGTCAGAGTGTACAGTGTTATATGAATCTTGATCGAAGGTTTCAACCTGTTTGCCCAGCGTTATATTACGTACAGTTTAGCTGTACGTACGTGGACAATGTTTATATTTGTTAGCGTAAAAGCCACAATATTCCAAGGTCTCAAGGCTTTCCAGTAAAACGTAACATTTACACACACTTAATGCTAGCATCCTGAACTTTTCTTTCACCACCGTGTTTACCTAGAACTTTTACAGTCATAATCTTTCTAAATTTTTAAATTTTACCTCAGGAAATCGGGAATTGTAACATAACCTAAGCTAATATAAACCAAAAAAACAAGTAATATAAACACAAAAATTTTAAATCTTAGTCACTTTTTTATTAAATAATTCCAAATAATATAAATAAAGTAACTTAACCAGTCCTTTAAAACAGCTGTTCTACCACATAACCCATAAAAATAAATCAGCTGTTTTTATGTTATCACTAATTTTAAGCCTAATGGGACGAAATAACCTTATTGCCTACCTTGCCCCTTTTTGTGTCAACGTTTTTCTCCAATATAAAAACCAAAAATTAGTTCATTAAATGAAATTAATTATTTAATGTTTGAAAAAACTGTATTATCATCTAGTGTCATCCACTATAAGTATTAAAAAATGGTATCTCTAAAACGTATCTCTTATTTATAAAATCCTTATACTTATCCATATACAAGCTTTTGTAGCAAGATATAGGCCTATACACCATACATCCATAAGTTGAGTAAATTATAATTGTGTAATGCAATATCTAACCTACCTCGAGGGTTGACGATTTTCTCCCGCGGCTTAATTAAACGAAGGAAAAGAAAACAGGCATTTAAGCCATGAAGGAGAAGTAATTCCATTCGCTAATGGAATACCAAACCATCCTCGACCAATAAATACGGAAATCATCACACAAGGTCACGTGCAAAGCTAATTAACGTCCTTTGGAATACATTATCCGTACAGCGCGTAAACATGTGGCATTATTGCGCATATAGGGAAATAGTTGTGATCAAATAACAACACCTAGTTGGAATAAGCATCTTAAGATGTTGTGATAAGAGATATGTACAGTCCGTGCATTGTTAACATAGTCTATTAGACGCCTGTTTTGGCTAACAATACATCGTGAGTTATAGGTTCCGGAGTCATTGTTCGCGAATAGCTCGCGATATAAAGGGCGGTGGAGACACACTCGGAGGTGTCGGCATTACGATGGGCTCAAACATACACGGAAAATGTTGCATTCTGCGAGAAATGTAGGGCATTAGTTTTATGTTTTATATATATATATATATATATATATATAAATATATATATATATATACATATATAATATATATATACATATATAATATATATATACATATATATATATATATATATATATATATATATATATATATATAATGTGTGTGTTTGGTGCGTGCGTGCCTGTGTGTGTGTGTGTGTGTGTGAGTGTGAGTGTGTGTGTGTGTGTGTGTGTGTGTGTGTGAGTGTGTGTGTGTGTGTGTGTGTGTGTGTGTGTGTGTGTGTGTGTGTGTGTGTGTGTGTGTGTGTGTGTGTGTGTGTGTGTGTGTGTGTGTGTGTCTGTGTGTGAGAGTGTGAGTGTGAGTGTGTGTCTGTGTGTGTGTGTGTGTGTGTGTGTGTGTGTGTGTGTGTGTGTGTGTGTGTGTGTGTGTGTGTGTGTGTGTGTGTGTGTGTGTGTGTGTGTGTGTGTGTGTGTGTGTGCGTGTGTGTGAGAGAGAGTGAGAGCGAGTGTGAGTGTGTGTGTGAGTGTGTGTGTGTGTGTGTGAAAATTATTTCCGTGATGTTGCTATAACTTAAATACAGTACAACTGTTATTGATCTTACTCCGGAGGCAATTATAAAGTGTAAACAAGTAATACAAACAAAATATGTTTAAAGGCAATTCCTTCTGAGGTCAACAAAGAAAAATTGTGTCTGGTTACTTTTTATTAAATAACTCTAATTAATAATTACTTAGAATAATGTACCGTGATATAATATTAATAAATAATATTTACAGCTTCTAATAACAAAATTTTTATTCTAATGTTGTTTACATTCTGTTACAAAGAACCATCCTCATAGTCATGACAATATAGAAATGTATTGTCAAGTCTTTAAGGATGGTTACTTTGTAATCAAAATGCACATAAAACTAGAATATTTGCGGTTAGTGGTTGTGTGTAATTTTTATTAACATAAATAAAATATATTAAATAGAATTAATATAAATAAAGTAAAAAAACCTATGCGTTAAAACAGCTGTTCTACCACATATCCTATAACATAAAATCCGCTATTTTATCAAATCGTATGTTTAAGCCAAATGGAACGAAATAACTACATTGCATCGCTTGCCCCTTTTGTGAAATGTTTTCTCCCATATGAAACTAAAATTATTTTATTTTAAAATTTAATTCATACTTTAAAAAAAACTTACATCAATTGTCATCGACACAAGTTTTAAAAAAATTTATTTGAACTTGAGTGGATGAATAAAAAGTATTTTATTAATGTATGAAAATTTGAACAAGATATATAAGGAGAGTGTGGACTAATAGAAGGAATTGGGTAAGGCGACTGATTTGAGGGTTAATTATTTCATTCAGTAAATCCAATCAATGGCACACGCTAATAAAACTAGCCTATAGAACAGACGTGTTACAGGGTTGAAGAGAATTCTGGCTACTTGCCAGTAGAGCCACTTTTCACGAATTATGGGATGTCTTCCCGTTGTACCCCTTGTAAGAAGAAGTAAGAAATGTAGAAGAACTTAGGTAGGATGAAGGGAGGAGAAACTTGCTCACAGCATTGGGAATAGAAGGAACCTATAGCATCGCATTGACAGGGATGTTTATCTCCTCTTGGTCGCGGTGAAGGTAGTGAAGTACTCTAATACTAGGAACCATACCCTGAGACCATACGAGAAGGGGTCTATCATAGCTTGCGTGTTCAGCGTTCAGTGTATAAAAGAGACGTCCTTCAGAACTATCTACTTTCGGGATCATTGAGAGACATTTACTTGTAGTAACAAGAGAGTGTTACATGAAAACAACATTTTTCGTACGAGAAGGGATCAATCATAGCTCGCGTGTTCAGCGTTCAGTGTATAAAAGGGACGTCCTTCAGAACTATCTACTTTCGGGATCATTGAGAGACATTTACTTGCAGTAACAAGAGAGTGTTACATGAAAACAACATTTTTCGTACGAGAAGGGCTCTATCATAGCTCGCGTGTTCAGCGTTCAGTGTATAAAAGAGACGTCCTTCAGCACTATCTACTTTCGGGATCATTGAGAGACATTTACATGCAGTAACAAGAGAGTGTTACATGTAAACAACATTTTTCGTACGAGAAGGGATCAATCATAGCTCGCGTGTTCAGCGTTCAGTGTATAAAATGGACGTCCTTCAGAACTATCTACTTTCGGGATCATTGAGAGACATTTACATGCAGTAACAAGAGATGGTACCATTAAACAATATTATTATATGATAGATATGGGATCTATCATAGCTTGCGTGTTCAGCGACCAGTGTAGAAGTGAGATGTCTAATCGACACCTTTTTTAGTATAATCAACATAAAGACATTAGTCCGAAAACAAAGACATTGTGGCGAATATTTTGACCGTCCTCCATAAACACACCCGGCACCGGGGGAGCAGTAGGAGAAGCGTACCGGGGCAGCCCGTAATGAAAGTGACAGCTCCCGCTAAGGCGATCCAGCGTACCGTCGCTGAATTCCGAATCAGCCGCTTTGGCGGCATCGAAAGACGCACAAAAACTGCCTGAGAAATAGGCCGGACTTATAACCCGTGTTTAGGCATTCCCGTGTCGTGTTTAGGTGTTGAAAAACACGTGTTACTGTTGCATGAGAACTGTCTTGTTGGGAGCCACCTGCGTGGAATATTTTACTTTATGGAACAAATTGTTACGTGTAATTGTGTTTTATTTTACAGTGACTCGTCGGTATGTGTCTGGAGGCCGGACACGGGGCGACATTTCAAATTCCGATACAGCGTCATTATAAGCTTTTTTACTCTTTCATGCGATAGAAAAATTTATTTTGTTCACGAATAAATTTCAAACTGGTTTAACTTCGCGGGCGTATTTTTTGAATTATTGATTTGAAGTGGTCAGGCGCATTAAAAACCAGTTCGTATTATGTGTTAGATGAATTTAATTTTAAAGAAAAAGGTTTTATTTTTTTCACGAGATAATTGTTTATGGATTAAGAAACATAAAACAGAAGAGAACTCTATTTGCATAAATACAGGAAGTAATAAGAAATACAATAACAAGAAAACTCTGAAATAGTAAAAGCAACACACATAACGTTTTCCCCGGATATGGCCTCTCTTTAGTGTGGTCAACTCCTGTGGTCGCCTTCCTTTTCCTATTTATATTCGGAGAGGGCGAGCCCGTTTCCTTATTAATACTTTAAATCATATCAAACGACTTTTATTCTACATAATCTAGCGTTGGGAGCCCAAGAACCTTCATCTTGGGCCAAGAACCACCATAAAGTTCCAGCCAAACACCAAACCCTTAAACCAGAGGAAACACCACCTCACAAACCCTAGCCGCTGCAAACCCAAAAGCCTCCATCTGCCAGACTCCGAACCCTTAGGTCCGAAGAACCACCACCACACAGACCCTAGCCGCTGGAAACCCAAGAACCACTATCTGGCAGACTCCGTCTTACAGATCCTGGCTCTTCTTTGGAAACCAAAGAGTCATCATTTAACGGACTTAGGCGTTGAAACCCAAGAGCAACCATCTACCAAAACCTGCTCTAAAGCTTTATTAGATCCCTCATAATGCCCCCACACCCTTGTAATCTCCCTCATCTACTCTTTTCCTCGCCCTCTTTTCATGTTATTACACAGTATTACATAAGAAAGAAATACATATAACTATAAGTAGATTAACACCAATACCAATTTCCATGCCAGCAACGCAGATGTAACAGGCAGAGTGACCTTACATGAACATATACATGTAACCTTTGTAGCGACTCCTTCCCTGGAGTTGGACGTATAAACTGGAGGGATTTATATGCCAAAAGAAAGTCCAACCTATACAATACGCACCTTTCTAGCTACCCACCCAGGCGATGATTGCCTGTACTGTACATTTATTCGCGTTTTATTTAAGAAACTATTAGAAATTCGTATTCCTAAAGAGACACGTTTTCTAGAAGAAGCGAATCTTACTTTTTGTTGTTATTGTAAGGTTTAACTTTAATACCACTGCGAAACTATAAGTTTTATTTACCCTCTCTCTAAGTGTAAGCATTCTAACTAGCCTGAGTAAATAGTTGCCCTTAAAGATGAAACCAAACATGATTCTACATCTCATAGTATAGGGAAATATGGCAGGCCTAAACCTGGGGTTCTAAACTTCCATGCTCTACGCCCACCTCCTTTGTAACACTACAATGACGTCACGCAGTTATACTTGGTCAAGAATTGCAACCTGAGTACGAAAATAAAGCTGGTTAGGCCAATTAAATAATATATAAATATATACAACCCTTCAACTGATGATGCTGCAGTCCTACAGTGGCCGACTTGATTAGGGCTTTTCACAACATATATGTTTTCAAATTGTTAAAAACCAGTAACGTAGGTAATAATACAACGTTACGTTTATATCTATAAGAGTGTTTACAAAATAATGGAACATAGGATTATATAATAAAACAAGACTCTCTTACCTATGCTCTAAATATGTTAACCTTAAGCACTCAGTAACAAGGAATTAGCAAGATTACACATTCTACAAAAGCAATGACGTAGTTCAGTACGCACATGTCACGTCAGTCTACTCACGTCTGTAAGCATATTCAGCGCACTTATCCAAACCCCCCTAAACATTTTCTATGTGTTCCCAGGCAGGTGCCTAACAATTTGAGAACCCTTAGGCTAAACCAGTACCTCTCAAACTATGACTATGACTTTATGTAGTCCTCTTAAGTATTCAGTGTTTAAATGTGTAAGACAAATAAAAAGGAAAAATATGATCGCATATTTTTAGTTATTCCTTAGATGAATATCTAATAATATTCCCTCATACACTACATAGTTAGGAGCAGACATTGTTTATTGGTTTCAAGTTAAAACTCCTAAATAAGGCAGCCGCGTAGTGTGATAACGTTTAATGTCATCATTCGGTTATTATTATCTTTTCACCTAAATATAGACACAGAGCCGTGTAAATTTTGTCATGCATAATATATATAATAGCATACGCCAAATAAGAATATCGTAAATTCTGAGAATATTGTAAACACAAGTATCGTAAATTCCGAGAATATTGTAAACACAAGTATTGTAAATTCTGAGAATATTGTAAACACAAGTATTGTAAATTCCGAGAATATTGTAAACACGAGTATCGTAAATTCTGAGAATATTGTAAACACAAGTATTGTAAATTCCGAGAATATTGTAAACACGAGTATCGTAAATTCTGAGAATATTGTAAACACAAGTATTGTAAATTCTGAGAATATTGTAAACACAAGTATTGTAAATTCCGAGAATATTGTAAACACGAGTATCGTAAATTCTGAGAATATTGTAAACACAAGTATTGTAAATTTCGAGAATATTGTAAACACAAGTATCGTAAATTCCGAGAATATTGTAAACACAAGTATCGTAAATTCCGAGAATATTGTAAACACAAGTATCGTAAATTCTGAGAATATTGTAAACACAAGTATTGTAAATTCCGAGAATATTGTAAACACGAGTATCGTAAATTCTGAGAATATTGTAAACACAAGTATTGTAAATTTCGAGAATATTGTAAACACAAGTATCGTAAATTCCGAGAATATTGTAAACACAAGTATCGTAAATTCCGAGAATATTGTAAACACAAGTATCGTAAATTCTGAGAATATTGTAAACACAAGTATCGTAAATTCTGAGAATATTGTAAACACAAGTATTGTAAATTCCGAGAATATTGTAAACACGAGTATCGTAAATTCTGAGAATATTGTAAATACAAGTATTGTAAATTCTGAGAATATTGTAAACACAAGTATTGTAAATTCCGAGAATATTGTAAACACAAGTATCGTAAATTCCGAGAATATTGTAAACACAAGTATCGTAAATTCCGAGAATATTGTAAACACAAGTATCGTAAATTCTGAGAATATTGTAAACACAAGTATCGTAAATTCTGAGAATATTGTAAACACAAGTATTGTAAATTCCGAGAATATTGTAAACACGAGTATCGTAAATTCTGAGAATATTGTAAACACAAGTATTGTAAATTTCGAGAATATTGTAAACACAAGTATCGTAAATTCCGAGAATATTGTAAACACAAGTATCGTAAATTCCGAGAATATTGTAAACACAAGTATCGTAAATTCTGAGAATATTGTAAACACAAGTATCGTAATTTCCGAGAAATAAATTGAGCCATAGAGTGTTACATTCTACCATCAGTCCTGTTACCGACATTATCGACATAATTCACTACCCATATGTCATTCCTATGCTATATGAGTTCACTCACTTGTAGGTTTCGTAAAATCTACATGCGTTGTTTGTCCATCTAGTTGATAGTATAACATTTGTTCACAGTATTGCACCGTTTATTTCCTTATTTTCTTATACGTTTTGATTTCAGAGTGATTTTACGTTATTTAATTTTGGAAGTGTTTTTCCATTTGTTTTGTGAGGTTCGGTGGCACGTGAAGTTTCAGGGTAAAGCAAGATGGGCTAATCTCAAAAGAAACGACATTTTTAAGTCTTAAAGTAAAACGTGACATTCTAGATCGATGCAGTAAATTAGCAAAAAAGAAGAAACACTGCTTCTCAAATTGACGGTTTGCAAACTCTCTTATGTAACATTTTGCAAACCCTCTTATGTAACATTTTGCATACCCTCTTATGTAACATTTTGCAAACCCTCTTACGTAACATTTTGCAAACCCTTTTACGTAACATTTTGCAAACCCTCTTATGTAACATTTTGCAAACCCTCTTATGTAACATTTTGCAAACCCTCTTATGAAACATTTTGCAAACCCTCTTATTTAACATTTTGCAAACCCTCTTATGTAACATTTTGCAAACCCTCTTATGTAACATTTTGCAAACCCTCTTATGTAACATTTTGCAAACCCTCTTACGTAACATTTTGCAAACCCTTTTACGTAACATTTTGCAAACCCTCTTATGTAACATTTTGCAAACCCTCTTATGTAACATTTTGCAAACCCTCTTATGAAACATTTTGCAAACCCTCTTATTTAACATTTTGCAAACCCTCTTATGTAACATTTTGCAAACCCTCTTATGAAACATTTTGCAAACCCTCTTATGAAACATTTTGCAAACCCTCTTATTTAACATATTGCAAACCCTCTTATGTAACATTTTGCAAACCCTCTTATGTAACATTTTGCAAACCCTCTTATGTAACATTTTGCAAACCCTCTTATGAAACATTTTGAAGAGCAAAGACTCTGTCTTGTTATTATCAAAGTGCAACGAAAATGTTGACAGGAAAAAAATCGTACCGGGAAGGATCTATAAGTGGAATCAGCTTTGAAATTATGGTTTAAAAATGTTCTCGATAAAATTGTTCGAGTGGATGGCACATTAATGGAGAAAAAAAATATTTGATGGACTTTGCACAAAAATGGGAAAGTAGGACTTTAAAACCACAGGAGGTTCGATCTACGGGTGGGAGAAAAATCATTGTTTATCAGAAAACTTGCGATAAAAAGAAAGATGCCGATTTTTTTGGAGCTAGGGACTGGATACAATACGAATGGCCAAACAATCTAGCTGAGAATTCTTCTAGCAACGTGTATAATAATCCAGATGAAACAGGAATCCATACTAATATATTCAAAAGATGAAAATGCTACTGACTGTGAAATATGTAAACAACGTAAAACTGTTTTGTGTTTTGTTAACATGGTTGAACGCAATGAAAAACCTTTCATCATCAGTAACATTAAAAAACCTCCCGCCTGTGGCCCTGGTCTAAACCTCAACGCAGCCGGAATCGGTAGCATCAAGGACCACGTGACAATGCAGCGCATAGTTGGAGGTACGCGCCTTCCAATACATCCATCACAATCCGCCCGACGCGTAAGGCAACACGATGTGTATAAGGGCAAAACGAGCTTCCCTCTTGCCTTCTACGAAAAGTCTTGCCTTAGTGGTGTGACCGTCAATTACACGCTACAAAACATTCTGTCAGCCTGAACTGTCGCTGTGATTTGCGAAAGGTTTTGCATAAACAAATACGCTGGGAACTTCATTGCGGAAAGCTGGACATGAAATGGAATCCTCTTTGCAAGAACGGGCACTAAGACTAAAGGGGTTGCAAATACTGTATCGACTGGCAAACTGTAAAGGCCTTAAAAATATACGGTTTTAGGTACTTTATAACCCCTAAGTTCCTAAGGGAATACAAACTTTAAACCTACCAACAAACTTTTACAACTTACAGTTTTTTTTCTTGTACGATTTTTGATATAGTTAGAAGAGTTTTCAGTTTAAAGACATATAATGTGTATAAGTTGTGGTTGAGCCCTGGAGCCGGAGTTATATGCAACCGCAGGAATAAATCGACGCTGTTTAGCCAATGAGGTTCCTATTAAAAATCTTACTAAGAATATAACAGTTTTTATAAACCATAATATGATTGTCATCAGTTATTTGAAATGTACTAAACACCTTATGGAAAATGATACCAAACCGGACTATGGTGTCAACACATTTAATATCAATTTAGCTACACATGTAACTCAAACATTTATAATTATAAGACTAAGTTTCTACTTAATTAGTGTTGTATAGATTTTTTGAATGTTAATTTGTCTTCCATTGCAATCGTTAATTTTGTTGACGCGTATCAGAGAATCTCCAACAATAACAACTTTCTATAAATTCTAGAAAATATGAAAAGAGTCCATAAAAGGTTTTGAGTTATGGAATGTTTTCGTAACGGTTCAACTAACGTTAAAGTGACTATCCGAGGAGTGGAAGATAACTGCAACACTAAAATTAATTATTACGCAACATTTTCCTAATTAGCAGATGGCATAGGTAAATTTTAATACGCAGTTTTAATTATATTCGGTGGTACCATACATAGGCTGTAGGCTATATTTAGTTACATTATAAGTAAATGTAAAGTCTAAACATTTATTTGATCTGCTAACAGTTGTTTTAAAACACTACTTTGAACCGACCAAATAATGCTTTGTGGGTCCCCATCACTGCAGCGTACTTTCTCGCGACGAGAGAGCCTAGACAAAACAATACACCCTCACTACCACTTTCTTCCCGTGCCTCTGGCGATGATCCTTTCCGTACGATACCGGTCGGAACACATCCAACCGCTCATGTTAATATATTCACATTTCTTTTTGTAAGGATGACAATTTTTAATTTATGTAGAGCTTCAAATAAAGGATTTTGCGTACCGGTTTTTCCGACGGTCGCCATAAATTTGCGCCTCCCTTAAATCTCTATAAATACGATACGATCATATACACTTGCATCCGGAAGACGAGCATCTCGACTTTTTGTTCGGCCAGTGGGTTTAAATTATGTGTTTGTTTAGAGTTATTAAACATTTTTCAAATATTTAATGTTATTTATGTACTGTAAACTGAACCCAAGTACAAGGCAAGTAAAACGACTAGCACGCGGTTACTGTGTTGCAAATGGCGGATTGTGAACCACCGAACGGACATTTATCACTTGGGCGACAAAATTATGGAACAATTTATGGGCCAAGCTGTTTTTAGGTCTTTAACGTTTCTCGAAAACTTTCGTCTCGTAAATGTACACACAGATTTTATAATAAGTGATACTTAGTAACGAAGTTAATTTTCATGGACAAAAATATTCCATAAAATATATTGAATCTAATTTTATTATATGACTAGTTGTATTATTGCCTATTAAATAGGCTAAAATTATTCAAAACTATTTTTTAATTTTATTTAATTGTATTATAAAGAATTATATAAAATAAACTTTGATTTAAATATTTAATAACGGCTAATACAATATAAAGCAGAATAATATTGAAGAATAAAGAGTAGAGGCATATATATATATATATATATATATATATATATATATATATATATATATATGCATACATACATACATACATATACATATATATATATATATATATATATATATATATATATATATATATATATGTATATATATATATATATTTATTTATTTATTTATATATTTCATAAATTAAAAATATTTTAAAAACAAGAATACTTTGAATACATATTTATTCTTGTTTATGAAATATTTTAAAAATATTACAAGAAAACATATCATCTTATTATATATATACTCGTATATCTCGTATATATATGTATGTATGTATGTATATATGCTGATATGTATTCCAACACGGATGAAAAAATATGAAGAATAACTATTACCTGGAGTAGGCTACATCCGTTCATTCTGCAGTGCATAAAATCGCAGTTCCGACGTTTCGCTATAACCTCATCTAGCATTGATGAAGGGAACCCAACAACAGTTGAAGAGCGAGACACCTCAACTGTTGTTGGGTTCCCTTCGTTAATGTTAGATGAGATTCTAGCGAAACGTCGGAACTGCGATTTTATGCACTGCAGAATGAACGGATATACTCCAGATAATAACTATTCATATATATATATATATATACTTTATTGGTGATTGAAGCTTTTCGCTAATTGAGTCGCTCAACTGAGTCTTACTCTAGTCACATACCTCGACAGTGATTTATAAATTTTGAAAATGCTAATAATGTAAATTAGCGAAAAGCTTCAATCAACAATAAAGTGAAGTAATACTCGTATATTCTTGATTATGAAAATTGTTTTATTTCACCATACATATTCAACAAGAAAAAAATAATTCATCTAAGAATTACAATATATATATATATATATATATATATATATATATATATATATATATATATATATATATATATATGTATATATATATATATATATATATATATATATATATATATATGAAGTTAATATATTACTATTTTTGAGTAATTTTATCCACCGTTAAGTGCAATAATTTTACCTTGAGTGATGAGGCACCTTTCGGTCTTTGACCATTGTCGAATCACTGATTGTTCTCTGAATAACAATCAGTGATTCGACAATGGTCAAAGACCGAAAGGTGCCTCATCACTCAAGGTAAAATTATTGCACTTAACGGTGGATAAAATTACTCAAAAATAGTAATATATTAACTTCATAAAGTCAGTGCAACGGAAAAACAATGGATAATATTAAATATCAAGAATTTAATACCTACCAAGGTAAACAACTGTACCGTAAATATATTAACCTCAAAATCAAACTCCAGAATTGCATCAACAAAATACAATTTAATAAAAAATGCCTAACTCTTAATATAACACCAAAATACGCAAAATTACACATAAAAAATAAACAAAACACTATTATCAATAAAGCAACAAAAATAGCAGAATCTCACATTATTAAACAAAACATTAAAGCTGCCTACCATAAGAAAAGCCAAATCAATTTACAACTATACACAACCAATTTGGAATTAATGAAAACTTTTGACACTCTCACACCTATTATTCACGAAAAAATACAACAAATTATAATAAAACATAAAACAAACACTATTAAAAGAGAACAATCAGTGATTCGACAATGGTCAAAGACCGAAAGGTGCCTCATCACTCAAGGTAAAATTATTGCACTTAACGGTGGATAAAATTACTCAAAAATAGTAATATATTAACTTCATAAAGTCAGTGCAACGGAAAAACAATGGATAATATTAAATATCAAGAATATATATATATATATATATATATATATATATATATATATATATATATATATATATATATTGTAGTTATGCAACACTGTTTTCTTGTATACACTTATCACTTTCACTTATGTACTTAAACAAGAATCTTACTTGGTATTTATGCGAGTTAACTTTCAATGACTGGCCTTGCCATTATCTTCGGGCATACTGTATGCCCGAAGATAATGGCAAGGCCAGTCATTGAAAGTTAACTCGCATAAATACCAAGTAAGATTCTTGTTTAAGTACATAAGTGAAAGTGATATATATATATATATATATATACATGGTGACCATATTTTTAGTAATCAAATTCGAGACAACCTAGTTTTGGATATAGTAGAATGTAAGAAACACGTAGACTCACAGAAGCTCTAGATTTATTATTATTGTACCATATCATATATTACAACATAAATAAACTCAAAATGTTCTATTTCTGTTCCCCTAAACATTTCTTAGGATTAATAATATCTGTCAAGTTGATTTATTTATTGAATTTTAAATTTGTTAAAAAGCAAATAAATCCCAACTTACTGTATTGGGGGGTTACCGATACAGAATGCGCTGAAATTCGGGACAAATGTATAATTTTACGGGACTCCGGGACGCGTGGTCTGCGTAGGTCCATAAGTGAGTTATTTCTCAACTGGTGTGATGTTTCTTTAACCCATTTATAATTACTTTTAGCTTCTGGCTCCCCAAAGAAGAATACCTTTTTGGTAGGGCCAGGCCTTTATAAGTGACTCGTAAGTGTGGGCAGCAGTTGGAGAGCAGTTCCGGGGTGCGGTGATATTCAGGCCATTAGAAGGGGGTTGGTAAATTCAACCCCATCGTCAGCTCCAGACAGACAGACAAAACTACCTTAGATACGTTAGCAGTATGGTACATATATAATTATAATATAACTATTAAACATCTACAAAAATCCATAATCTTTTTTAAGTCGTATTCATTGGACTCTTACCCTATACCTAACCATACCGAACTTTATTTTAACCCAAATTTCCTTGATTTTATTGTTTTTTAAAACGATTTTGACACTTTTACAGTTTAATTTAAAAATCTTCACTTGTTTTTTACCTGTATCATTTGACCTTTCGTTGCTTCAATTCCCTTAATATCCCCAAAATTCCACATTTTTGCTCGAGAGATTACAAGATGGTTAGGTGTCTAGCTTTTCTGGTCTGTTTAATGCTCCTGTTGCATTCGTTATGTCTGAGGAATGTGTTCTGCGATAGAATGAATTTGTATAATCGTGACTACAAAAACCTAACTGCACAATCGTGACTTATGTAGCGTGACTCTGCGTAAGAATGACTCTGTACAAGCGTGACTACAAACACGTGACTGCACAATCGTGACTTATGTAGCGTGAGTCTAAGTAAGAATGACTCTGTACAAGCGTGACTACAAACACGTGACTGCACAATCGTGACTTATGTAGCGTGACTCTGCGTAAGAATGACTCTGTACAAGCGTGACAACAAACACGTGACTGCACAATCGTGACTTATGTAGCGTGACTCTGCGTAAGAATGACTCTGTACAAGCGTGACTACAAAAACCTAACTGCACAATCGTGACTTATGGAGCGTGACTCTGCATAAGGATGACTCTGAACAAAATATTGACTACAAACACGTGACTACACGATCGTTAATCTGGCAAGGGTGACATTATACAAGCGTAACTCTGCACAAGCGTGACTGCACAATCGTGAATCTGGCAAGGGTGACATTATACAAGCGTAACTCTGCACAAGCGTGAATAAAAAAACCTGATTGCACAATCGTGACTTATGGAGCGTGACTCTGCATAAGGATGACTCTGAACAAAATATTGACTACAAACACGTGACTACACGATCGTTAATCTGGCAAGGGTGACATTATACAAGCGTAACTCTGCACAAGCGTGACTGCACAATCGTGAATCTGGCAAGGGTGACATTATACAAGCGTAACTCTGCACAAGCGTGACTGCACAATCGTGAATCTGGCAAGGGTGACATTATACAAGCGTAACTCTGCACAAGCGTGAATAAAAAAACCTGATTGCACAATCGTGACTTATGGAGCGTGACTCTGCATAAGGATGACTCTGAACAAAATATTGACTACAAACACGTGACTACACGATCGTTAATCTGGCAAGGGTGACATTATACAAGCGTAACTCTGCACAAGCGTGACTGCACAATCGTGAATCTGGCAAGGGTGACATTATACAAGCGTAACTCTGCACAAGCGTGAATAAAAAAACCTGATTGCACAATCGTGACTTATGGAGCGTGACTCTGCATAAGGATGACTCTGAACAAAATATTGACTACAAACACGTGACTACACGATCGTGGATCTGGCAAGGGTGACATTATACAAGCGTAACTCTGCACAAGCGTGACTACAAAAACGTGACTGCGCAATCGTGACTTATGGAGCGTAACTGCATAAGGATGACTCTGTACAAGCGTGACTACAAACACATGACTGTACGATCGTGGATCTGGCAAGGGTGACATTATACAAGCGTAACTCTGCACAAGCGTGACTACAAAAACGTGACTGCGCAATCGTGAATCTGGCAAGGGTGACATTATACAAGCGTAACTCTGCACAAGCGTGAATAAAAAAACCTGATTGCACAATCGTGACTTATGGAGCGTGACTCTGCATAAGGATGACTCTGAACAAAATATTGACTACAAACACGTGACTACACGATCGTTAATCTGGCAAGGGTGACATTATACAAGCGTAACTCTGCACAAGCGTGACTACAAAAACGTGACTGCACAATCGTGACTTATGGAGCGTGACTCTGCATAAGGACGACTCTGTATAAGCGTGACTAAAAAAACGTGACTTCACAGGTGTGACACTGTACAAACTTAACTCTGCACAAGCGTGACTACAAACACGTGACATCACAATCGTGAATCTGGCAAGGATGACTCTGTACAAACGTGACTCTGCACAAGCGTGACTACAAACACGTGACTTGGCAATCGTGAATCTGGCAAGGATGACTCTGTACAATCGTAACTCTGTACAAGCGTGACTCTGCACAAGCGTGACTACAAACACGTGACTTCACAATCGTGAATCTGGGGAAGATGACTCAGTACAAGCGTAACTCTGTACAAGCGTGACTCTGCAAAAGCGTGACTACAAACACGTGACTTCACAATCGTAAATCTGGCAAAGATGACTCAGTACAAGCGTAACTCTGTACAAGCGTGACTCTGCACAAGCTTGACTACAACCCCGTGACTTCACCATCGTGAGTCTGGCAAGGATGACTCTGTACAAGCGTGACTCTGCACAAGCGTGGCTACAAACACGTGACTTCACAATCGTGAATCTGGCAAGGATGACTCTGTACAATCGTGACCTTGCATTATCGTGATTCTGGTTGGGGGCTAGCATTTTGTTGTGTACAAATTTTACAATGTACAAAAGTAGTCCAAATAACTAGACCATGAACAAGTAATGATTTAAGACTAATTTGTAGATAATATAAAAATAACAAATGTACCTAAAAACAAACAGTTAATTACAAATTCTCTTAAAATAGAATACAAAGTGGCTTACAACTAGTGGCCAATGAATGCGGTTTGGAAAACCGTGAAGGAGCGATCCGCCTGTGGAATGGATGGTCAAGGAGGATCTTACGGCGCAGACGACGCAGATCCCGAAGTCAGGTGATTGTCTAATTCTTCGTAGGCGGTTTGTTGTCCAATTTTCTTAACCAGGAGGCTGGTACAGCGTTTTTATATAATCTGGAGCAATGTTAACGTTATAAGTAGATTACCTGCTAACACAGACTCAAATGCGATCCGTTTATTTTTAAATAGACCTATAACCTTGAATGATGAAGCACCCTGTGAGTAAAGAACTTCGCAAATGTATCTGTCCATCAGCAATCATGTCTTCGCATAGCAGAAATATCTGTAGTCCTCAAAGAGCTATTGAACAATCGGAAATTTACTGTTACGAAGAAAAACTGGAGAATTTACAAATGAAGAGCAGAATGTAAAGTTAGGTTTTAAATTTTATTAAATAAGTTAATAAGCGAGCTCTTTTGAAATAGCTTGGCGTAAAAAAATGTTTGTATTAAATATTTCTGATGATGGCAGGATATGAAACGCTGTTAAAAAGTAAACATCAAAGCATTTTGAAATCGTCCTTGTCGCAAGGAACATTTTACCCGCATTCTTCGATTAAACGGCTACTTAGCAAAGGCCGTGTGACGGAGAGAGGAGCAAATTATAGGAGAAAACGATGAAGTATTACAGAGTTACTCGTGTTTGCGGTAGATATTGGACTGGTATTTCTTGAAATCAGGTTAGACGAGAGATATGGCATCACACGATGTAATACAAGCAGGCGCCTATGCACCCATAAAACCTGTAAATCCTAAGTAGGTTGTACGTGCATGTGAAAACATAATCATGGGTACACATTAAACTACTAAACGTGTTCCTTTTCAATTCCTTCTATTAGTTTACACTCGTCTTCTAAATATCTTGTTCAAATTTTCAATCGTTAATAAAATACTTTTTATTCGTCCACTAAAGTTTAAATACATTATGTTTTCTTGTAATGGATGGCAGTTAATACAATTTTCTTGATGTTAATATAGTTTTTTCAAACTATAATTCATTAAATAAATATAATATTGAAATAATATTATATGTGAGAAAAACTTTTCATAAAAGGGGCAAGTTATGCAATTTAATTACTTCGTCCCATTTAGCTTAAAATAAGTGATAAAATATGATTTTATAACACAGCTGCTTTTATGTTATAAGATATTATGAGGTGGAACAGCTGTATTATCACTGGTTATTTATATTAATTTTAATTATTTAATAAAAGTATCCTAAATAACGTTTTCCTTTATTTACGTACGTGGGAATCGACTGTTACAGATTTTCGTTTCTATGATTATTGGTCTAATATTATTAGATCTAATACTCATAACTTGTTTTATTTGTTGTTATTCGTAAATATTGTAATTTTTATATAATTTACGCAACAAAAAGTGACAAAAATACGAAACCTGTAGTATATAGCAGAAACCTTTCTACTTCATTCGGCGCTGATCATACTAGATATGATTCTCTCGCCTTTTTTATTTAATTTTCTTTACGTATTCGCTCAAGTTACCAACATACATTGTTGCGCACTCTGCCATGACAAAAAAGACAGTTATTTCTATAAGTTGAGGCCTATCCATGCATTGCGCCTCTCTCACTCTAACCAGGACACACGCCCACACGTAACTACACTTCGGAAACGTATACCCTTCTTTGATAACTTGGCTACTTGGAATTGGATAAACATACAGAAGCCAATATATTTTTAAAATAAATAGGACGGTTTACAGTTCATTACGTACCTTAATAAGTTTCGATATGTGCTCCATTGGTAGCACGTCAGACATCGAAACGATATTCGATTTCTCGCCTCCTATACTGTAGCATGTCTGGGAGTGTCAGCAATAGCAACAAGTAGTGAGAGATGAATGTATTCACTATATACTATGGCTTTAGTGTATCCGCATTGGTGTGAGATCTGGGCCTCTGTGCGGGCAGAGAATGGGGGCATCTATACCAATCCAACCAGGAGCGGATCTAGAAAAAATATTTTGGAGAGGGCTGGTGTGATGGGAGGAAATGGGTTTCCGCCGTCCGGAAAATATTTAGGAAATATATATAGTGTAAATTCTAAGGGTATTCTATCTGAGGGAAATAGTTATCGCTTCGTGATAGTTATCGCTTGCTATGTGACATTACAGGCGCATTATGTAACCCGAATTACCATATATTTACAATGTAAACCACCTATTTATTAATGATTATAGTATGGTATTAAAGTGATTAATATGGGTTTATAAACATATTCTACTAATTATTGAGTAGATTTAAATCGGGGACGAACGCAGACATCGAAAATGGCATTTTAGTTTACATTTATAGTGTTATTTTATAGTTTATACATTTTCCCTTTTCCATATTTTGGGAGGGGCTTGAGCCCCAAAGCCCACCCCCTTGAATCCGCCACTAAATCCAACATTTCTTCTGTAATGCGTCGGTGCGTTACCTTGCACGCACATTATGCAGTCACTAGTTCCGTGTTCGAACCGTTCTAACTCAGAGGAAACGAATAATTGAAGCATATCCAGGGATACATCGTTAGTAACTGTGTTCTTAACAAAAACATTTTAAAGCCAATTCCAACTAAGGTTAACAAAGAATACAGTAGTTTTATTTTAGTCACTTTTTAATAAATAATTACAATACATATAAATAGATTAACATAACCTATACGGTAAAACAGCTGCTCTACCACATAACCTATAACATGAAATCTGCTGTAAAATCACATGTTATGACTTATTTTATCCAAAGTGGGACGAAATAACTAAATTGCAAACCTTACCCCTTTTGTAAAATGTTTTTCCTCTAAAACCAAAATTAATTCATTAAATTTAACTAATAAATAAATATTTGAAAAAATTGTAATAACATCAAGTGTCATCCACTACTCGATGAATAACAAAAATGAATAAAAGATATTATAATAACTTTTGAAAATTTGAACAAGATATATACATATTCTGTATATATATATATATATATATATATATATATATATATATATAGAGAGAGAGAGAGAGAGAGAGAGAGAAAGAGAGTAAACGATTAGAAGAAATTGAGAGGAGGGTAAGGAACTAGGTCCATCAATACAACGCAATGACCACTACCAACTGTAAAAGCAAAATCTCCCAACCCTACTCTTTATGGTAAAACCATATTCGCTCAAATATGTCCATCCTTCTCTAAGTAGTCAATTTACCAAATAAAGAACGTTTCCGATGTCTTCCTATGTATTTATATTTATGTACTAATAAGAGATTTCTTCCCAGAAAAAGATAATAAATCGTGAAGTAAACATGAGTCATTTTTTAGAGAAATTTGTACGGATGTACGCTTCTGAACTCGCCGAATTCCAGTGCGCCAGTCCCTTTATTAAAACTCAAAATGTTTTGACCCGCAGTGATCGTGGTAGCGCAGTCAGTGGGTGATGTCGCACGCCTTTTTGGCCCGCACGGACTTTCTCCGCGCATCAAATGGAGCTTAGCGCGATCTTACCGTGTGTGTTCTATATTACTGAGCGGGGCAGTGTTTCTACAAAACTCAAAATGTTTTGACCCGCAGTGATCCTGGTCGCGGAGCCACTGGGTGATGTCGCACGCCTTCTTGACCCGCGCGGACTTTCTCCGCGCATCAAATGGAGCTTAGCGCGATCTTACCGTGTGTGTTCTATATTACTGAGCGGGGCAGTGTTTCTACAAAACTCAAAATGTTTTGACCCGCAGTGATCCTGGTCGCGGAGCCACTGGGTGATGTCGCACGCCTTCTTGACCCGCACGGACTTTCTCCGCGCATCAAATGGAGCTTAGCGCGATCTTACCGTGTGTGTTCTATATTACTGAGCGGGGCAGTGTTTCTACAAAACTCAAAATGTTTTGACCCGCAGTGATCCTGGTCGCGGAGCCACTGGGTGATGTCGCACGCCTTCTTGACCCGCACGGACTTTCTCCGCGCATCAAATGGAGCTTAGCGCGATCTTACCGTGTGTGTTCTATATTACTGAACGGGGCAGTGTTTCTACAAAACTCAAAATGTTTTGACCCGCAGTGATCCTGGTCGCGGAGCCACTGGGTGATGTCGCACGCCTTCTTGACCCGCGCGGACTTTCTCCGCGCATCAAATGGAGCTTAGCGCGATCTTACCGTGTGTGTTCTATATTACTGAACGGGGCAGTGTTTCTACAAAACTCAAAATGTTTTGACCCGCAGTGATCCTGGTCGCGGAGCCACTGGGTGATGTCGCACGCCTTCTTGACCCGCGCGGACTTTCTCCGCGCATCAAATGGAGCTTAGCGCGATCCTACCGTGCGTGTTCTATAATACTGAACGGGGCAGTGTTTCTACAAAACTCAAAATGTTTTGACCCGCAGTGATCCTGGTCGCGGAGCCACTGGGTGACGCCTTCTTGACCCGCACGGACTTTCTCCGCGCATCAAATGGAGCTTAGCGCGATCCTACCGTGCGTGTTCTATATTACTGAGCGGGGGAGTGTTTCTACAAAACTCAAAATGTTTTGACCCGCAGTGATCCTGGTCGCGGAGCCACTGGGTGATGTCGCACGCCTTCTTGACCCGCGCGGACTTTCTCCGCGCATCAAATTGAGCTTAGCGCGATCCTACCGTGTGTGTTCTATAATACTGAACGGGGGAGTGTTTCTACAAAACTCAAAATGTTTTGACCCGCAGTGATCCTGGTCGCGGAGCGACTGGGTGATGTCGCACGCCTTTTTGGCCCGCACGGACTTTCTCCGCGCATCAAATGGAGCTTAGCGCGATCTTACCGTGTGTGTTCTATATTACTGAGCGGGGGAGTGTTTCTACAAAACTCAAAATGTTTTGACCCGCAGTGATCCTGGTCGCGGAGCCACTGGGTGATGTCGCACGCCTTCTTGACCCCCACGGACTTTCTCCGCGCATCAAATGGAGCTTAGCGCGATCTTACCGTGTGTGTTCTATATTACTGAGCGGAGCAGTGTTTCTACAAAACTCAAAATGTTTTGACCCGCAGTGATCCTGGTCGCGGAGCCACTGGGTGATGTCGCACGCCTTCTTGACCCGCGCGGACTTTCTCCGCGCATCAAATGGAGCTTAGCGCGATCCTACCGTGCGTGTTCTATAATACTGAACGGGGCAGTGTTTCTACAAAACTCAAAATGTTTTGACCCGCAGTGATCCTGGTCGCGGAGCCACTGGGTGATGTCGCACGCCTTCTTGACCCGCGCGGACTTTCTCCGCGCATCAAATGGAGCTTAGCGCGATCCTACCGTGCGTGTTCTATATTACTGAGCGGGGGAGTGTTTCTACAAAACTCAAAATGTTTTGACCCGCAGTGATCCTGGTCGCGGAGCGACTGGGTGATGTCGCACGCCTTTTTGGCCCGCACGGACTTTCTCCGCGCATCAAATGGAGCTTAGCGCGATCTTACCGTGTGTGTTCTATATTACTGAACGGGGCAGTGTTTCTACAAAACTCAAAATGTTTTGACCCGCAGTGATCCTGGTCGCGGAGCCACTGGGTGATGTCGCACGCCTTCTTGACCCGCACGGACTTTCTCCGCGCATCAAATGGAGCTTAGCGCGATCCTACCGTGCGTGTTCTATAATACTGAACGGGGCAGTGTTTCTACAAAACTCAAAATGTTTTGACCCGCAGTGATCCTGGTCGCGGAGCGACTGGGTGATGTCGCACGCCTTTTTGGCCCGCACGGACTTTCTACGCGCATCAAATGGAGCTTAGCGCGATCTTACCGTGTGTGTTTTATAATATTGAACGGGGGAGTGTTTCTACAAAACTCAAAATGTTTTGACCCGCAGTGATCCTGGTCGCGGAGCCACTGGGTGATGTCGCACGCCTTCTTGACCCGCACGGACTTTCTCCGCGCATCAAATGGAGCTTAGCGCGATCTTACCGTGTGTGTTTTATAATATTGAACGGGGGAGTGTTTCTACAAAACTCAAAATGTTTTGACCCGCAGTGATCCTGGTCGCGGAGCCACTGGGTGATGTCGCACGCCTTTTTGGCCCGCACGGACTTTCTCCGCGCATCAAATGGAGCTTAGCGCGATCCTACCGTGTGTGTTTTATAATACTGAGCGGGGCAGTGTTTCTACAAAACCCAAAATGTTTTGACCCGCAGTGATCCTGGTCGCGGAGCAACTGGGTGATGTCGCACGCCTTCTTGACCCGCACGGACTTTCTCCGCGCATCAAATGGAGCTTAGCGCGATCTTACCGTGTGTGTTTTATAATACTGAACGAGGGAGTGTTTCTACAAAACTCAAAATGTTTTGACCCGCAGTGATCCTGGTCGCGGAGCCACTGGGTGATGTCGCACGCCTTTTTGGCCCGCACGGACTTTCTCCGCGCATCAAATGGAGCTTAGCGCGATCCTACCGTGTGTGTTTTATAATACTGAGCGGGGCAGTGTTTCTACAAAACTCAAAATGTTTTGACCCGCAGTGATCCTGGTCGCGGAGCCACTGGGTGATGTCGCACGCCTTTTTGGCCCGCACGGACTTTCGCCGCGCATCAAATGGAGCTTAGCGCGATCCTACCGTGTGTGTTTTATAATACTGAGCGGGGCAGTGTTTCTACAAAACTCAAAATGTTTTGACCCGCAGTGATCCTGGTCGCGGAGCGACTGGGTGATGTCACACGCCTTTTTGGCCCGCACGGACTTTCTCCGCGCATCAAATGGAGCTTAGCGCGATCCTACCGTGTGTGTTCTATATTACTGAGCGGAGCAGTGTTTCTACAAAACCTCAAAATGTTTTGACCCGCAGTGATCCTGGTCGCCAAGCCAGTGGGTGATGTCGCACGCCATTTTGGCCCGCACGGACTTTCTCCGCGCATCAAATGGAGCTTAGCGCGATCCTACCGTGTGTGTTCTATATTACTGAGCGGGGCAGTGTTTCTACAAAACTCAAAATGTTTTGACCCGCAGTGATCCTGGTCGCCAAGCCAGTGGGTGATGTCGCACGCCTTCTTGACCCGCACGGACTTTCTCCGCGCATCAAATGGAGCTTAGCGCGATCTTACCGTGTGTGTTTTATAATACTGAGCGGGGCAGTGTTTCTACAAAACTCAAAATGTTTTGACCCGCAGTGATCCTGGTCGCGGAGCCACTGGGTGATGTCGCACGCCTTCTTGACCCGCGCGGACTTTCTCCGCGCATCAAATGGAGCTTAGCGCGATCTTACCGTGTGTGTTTTATATTACTGAGTGGGGGAGTGTTTCTACAAAACTCAAAATGTTTTGACCCGCAGTGATCCTGGTCGCGGAGCCAGTGGGTGATGTCGCACGCCTTCTTGACCCGCACGGACTTTCTCCGCGCATCAAATGGAGCTTAGCGCGATCTTACCGTGTGTGTTTTATATTACTGAGTGGGGGAGTGTTTCTACAAAACTCAAAATGTTTTGACCCGCAGTGATCCTGGTCGCGGAGCCAGTGGGTGATGTCGCACGCCTTCTTGACCCGCACGGACTTTCTCCGCGCATCAAATGGAGCTTAGCGCGATCTTACCGTGTGTGTTTTATAATACTGAGCGGGGCAGTGTTTCTACAAAACTCAAAATGTTTTGACCCGCAGTGATCCTGGTCGCGGAGCGACTGGGTGATGTCGCACGCCTTTTTGGCCCGCACGGACTTTCTCCGCGCATCAAATGGAGCTTAGCGCGATCTTACCGTGTGTGTTTTATAATACTGAGCGAGGGAGTGTTTCTACAAAACTCAAAATGATTTGACCCGCAGTGATCCTGGTCGCCAAGCCAGTGGGTGACGTCGCACGCCTTCTTGACCCGCACGGACTTTCTCCGCGCATCAAATGGAGCTTAGCGCGATCTTACCGTGTGTGTTTTATATTACTGAGCGGGGCAGTGTTTCTACAAAACTCAAAATGTTTTGACCCGCAGTGATCCTGGTCGCGGAGCCACTGGGTGATGTCGCACGCCTTTTTGGCCCGCACGGACTTTCTCCGCGCATCAAATGGAGCTTAGCGCGATCCTACCGTGTGTGTTTTATAATACTGAGCGGGGCAGTGTTTCTACAAAACTCAAAATGTTTTGACCCGCAGTGATCCTGGTCGCGGAGCGACTGGGTGATGTCGCACGCCTTTTTGGCCCGCACGGACTTTCTCCGCGCATCAAATGGAGCTTAGCGCGATCCTACCGTGTGTGTTCTATATTACTGAGCGGAGCAGTGTTTCTACAAAACCTCAAAATGTTTTGACCCGCAGTGATCCTGGTCGCCAAGCCAGTGGGTGATGTCGCACGCCTTTTTGGCCCGCACGGACTTTCTCCGCGCATCAAATGGAGCTTAGCGCGATCCTACCGTGTGTGTTCTATATTACTGAGCGGGGCAGTGTTTCTACAAAACTCAAAATGTTTTGACCCGCAGTGATCCTGGTCGCGGAGCCACTGGGTGATGTCGCACGCCTTCTTGACCCGCGCGGACTTTCTCCGCGCATCAAATGGAGCTTAGCGCGATCTTACCGTGTGTGTTTTATAATACTGAGCGGGGCAGTGTTTCTACAAAACTCAAAATGTTTTGACCCGCAGTGATCCTGGTCGCGGAGCGACTGGGTGATGTCGCACGCCTTTTTGGCCCGCACGGACTTTCTCCGCGCATCAAATGGAGCTTAGCGCGATCTTACCGTGTGTGTTTTATAATACTGAGCGAGG
Source organism: Prosapia bicincta (assembly GCA_036971475.1). NCBI lineage: Eukaryota > Metazoa > Arthropoda > Insecta > Hemiptera > Cercopidae > Prosapia > Prosapia bicincta. The sequence goes on along the minus strand of JBAIZL010000179.1, from coordinate 255,998 downwards.
GAGTGTTTCTACAAAACTCAAAATGATTTGACCCGCAGTGATCCTGGTCGCCAAGCCAGTGGGTGACGTCGCACGCCTTCTTGACCCGCACGGACTTTCTCCGCGCATCAAATGGAGCTTAGCGCGATCTTACCGTGTGTGTTTTATATTACTGAGCGGGACAGTGTTTCTACAAAACTCAAAATGTTTTGACCCGCAGTGATCCTGGTCGCGGAGCGACTGGGTGATGTCGCACGCCTTTTTGGCCCGCACGGACTTTCTCCGCGCATCAAATGGAGCTTAGCGCGATCTTACCGTGTGTGTTTTATAATACTGAGCGGGGCAGTGTTTCTACAAAACTCAAAATGTTTTGACCCGCAGTGATCCTGGTCGCGGAGCCACTGGGTGATGTCGCACGCCTTTTTGGCCCGCACGGACTTTCTCCGCGCATCAAATGGAGCTTAGCGCGATCTTACCGTGTGTGTTTTATATTACTGAGCGGGGCAGTGTTTCTACAAAACTCAAAATGTTTTGACCCGCAGTGATCCTGGTCGCGGAGCGACTGGGTGATGTCGCACGCCTTTTTGGCCCGCACGGACTTTCTCCGCGCATCAAATGGAGCTTAGCGCGATCTTACCGTGTGTGTTTTATAATACTGAGCGGGGCAGTGTTTCTACAAAACTCAAAATGTTTTGACCCGCAGTGATCCTGGTCGCGGAGCCACTGGGTGATGTCGCACGCCTTCTTGACCCGCACGGACTTTCTCCGCGCATCAAATGGAGCTTAGCGCGATCCTACCGTGTGTGTTTTATAATACTGAGCGGGGGAGTGTTTCTACAAAACTCAAAATGTTTTGACCCGCAGTGATCCTGGTCGCGGAGCCACTGGGTGATGTCGCACGCCTTCTTGACCCGCACGGACTTTCTCCGCGCATCAAATGGAGCTTAGCGCGATCCTACCGTGTGTGTTTTATAATACTGAGCGGGGGAGTGTTTCTACAAAACTCAAAATGTTTTGACCCGCAGTGATCCTGGTCGCCAAGCCAGTGGGTGATGTCGCACGCCTTCTTGACCCGCACGGACTTTCTCCGCGCATCAAATGGAGCTTAGCGCGATCCTACCGTGTGTGTTTTATAATACTGAGCGGGGGAGTGTTTCTACAAAACTCAAAATGTTTTGACCCGCAGTGATCCTGGTCGCCAAGCCAGTGGGTGATGTCGCACGCCTTCTTGACCCGCACGGACTTTCTCCGCGCATCAAATGGAGCTTAGCGCGATCTTACCGTGTGTGTTTTATAATACTGTACGAGGGAGTGTTTCTACAAAACTCAAAATGTTTTGACCCGCAGTGATCCTGGTCGCGGAGCCACTGGGTGATGTCGCACGCCTTCTTGACCCGCACGGACTTTCTCCGCGCATCAAATGGAGCTTAGCGCGATCTTACCGTGTGTGTTTTATAATACTGAACGAGGGAGTGTTTCTACAAAACTCAAAATGTTTTGACCCGCAGTGATCCTGATCGCGGAGCCACTGGGTGATGTCGCACGCCTTCTTGACCCGCACGGACTTTCTCCGCGCATCAAATGGAGCTTAGCGCGATCTTACCGTGTGTGTTTTATAATACTGAACGAGGGAGTGTTTCTACAAAACTCAAAATGTTTTGACCCGCAGTGATCCTGGTCGCGGAGCCACTGGGTGATGTCGCACGCCTTCTTGACCCGCACGGACTTTCTCCGCGCATCAAATGGAGCTTAGCGCGATCTTACCGTGTGTGTTTTATAATATTGAACGGGGGAGTGTTTCTACAAAACTCAAAATGTTTTGACCCGCAGTGATCCTGGACGCGGAGCCACTGGGTGATGTCGCACGCCTTCTTGACCCGCGCGGACTTTCTCCGCGCATCAAATGGAGCTTAGCGCGATCTTACCGTGTGTGTTTTATAATACTGAACGAGGGAGTGTTTCTACAAAACTCAAAATGTTTTGACCCGCAGTGATCCTGGTCGCGGAGCCACTGGGTGATGTCGCACGCCTTCTTGACCCCCACGGACTTTCTACGCGCATCAAATGGAGCTTAGCGCGATCTTACCGTGTGTGTTTTATAATACTGAACGAGGGAGTGTTTCTACAAAACTCAAAATGTTTTGACCCGCAGTGATCATGGTAGCGCAGTCAGTGGGTGATGTCGCACGCCTTCTTGACCCGCACGGACTTTCTCCGCGCATCAAATGGAGCTTAGCGCGATCTTACCGTGTGTGTTTTATAATATTGAACGGGGGAGTGTTTCTACAAAACTCAAAATGTTTTGACCCGCAGTGATCCTGGTCGCGGAGCCACTGGGTGATGTCGCACGCCTTCTTGACCCGCGCGGACTTTCTCCGCGCATCAAATGGAGCTTAGCGCGATCCTACCGTGTGTGTTTTATAATATTGAACGGGGGAGTGTTTCTACAAAACTCAAAATGTTTTGACCCGCAGTGATCCTGGTCGCGGAGCCACTGGGTGATGTCGCACGCCTTCTTGACCCGCACGGACTTTCTCCGCGCATCAAATGGAGCTTAGCGCGATCTTAACGTGTGTGTTTTATAATACTGAACGAGGGAGTGTTTCTACAAAACTCAAAATGTTTTGACCCGCAGTGATCCTGGTCGCCAAGCCAGTGGGTGATGTCGCACGCCTTCTTGACCCGCACGGACTTTCTCCGCGCATCAAATGGAGCTTAGCGCGATCTTACCGTGTGTGTTTTATAATATTGAACGGGGGAGTGTTTCTACAAAACTCAAAATGTTTTGACCCGCAGTGATCCTGGTCGCGGAGCCACTGGGTGATGTCGCACGCCTTCTTGACCCGCACGGACTTTCTCCGCGCATCAAATGGAGCTTAGCGCGATCTTACCGTGTGTGTTTTATAATATTGAACGGGGGAGTGTTTCTACAAAACTCAAAATGTTTTGACCCGCAGTGATCCTGGTCGCGGAGCCACTGGGTGATGTCGCACGCCTTCTTGACCCGCACGGACTTTCTCCGCGCATCAAATGGAGCTTAGCGCGATCTTACCGTGTGTGTTTTATAATATTGAACGGGGGAGTGTTTCTACAAAACTCAAAATGTTTTGACCCGCAGTGATCCTGGTCGCGGAGCGACTGGGTGATGTCGCACGCCTTCTTGACCCGCACGGACTTTCTCCGCGCATCAAATGGAGCTTAGCGCGATCTTACCGTGTGTGTTTTATAATACTGAACGAGGGAGTGTTTCTACAAAACTCAAAATGTTTTGACCCGCAGTGATCCTGGTCGCGGAGCCACTGGGTGATGTCGCACGCCTTCTTGACCCGCACGGACTTTCTCCGCGCATCAAATGGAGCTTAGCGCGATCTTACCGTGTGTGTTTTATATTACTGAGCGGGGGAGTGTTTCTACAAAACTCAAAATGTTTTGACCCGCAGTGATCCTGGTCGCGGAGCCACTGGGTGATGTCGCACGCCTTCTTGACCCGCACGGACTTTCTCCGCGCATCAAATGGAGCTTAGCGCGATCTTACCGTGTGTGTTTTATATTACTGAGCGGGGGAGTGTTTCTACAAAACTCAAAATGTTTTGACCCGCAGTGATCCTGGTCGCCAAGCCAGTGGGTGATGTCGCACGCCTTCTTGACCCGCACGGACTTTCTCCGCGCATCAAATGGAGCTTAGCGCGATCTTACCGTGTGTGTTTTATATTACTGAGCGGGGGAGTGTTTCTACAAAACTCAAAATGTTTTGACCCGCAGTGATCCTGGTCGCGGAGCCACTGGGTGATGTCGCACGCCTTCTTGACCCGCACGGACTTTCTCCGCGCATCAAATGGAGCTTAGCGCGATCCTACCGTGCGTGTTCTATAATACTGAACGGGGCAGTGTTTCTACAAAACTCAAAATGTTTTGACCCGCAGTGATCCTGGTCGCGGAGCCACTGGGTGATGTCGAACGCCTTCTTGACCCGCGCGGACTTTCTCCGCGCATCAAATGGAGCTTAGCGCGATCCTACCGTGCGTGTTCTATAATACTGAATGGGTCAGTGTTTCTACAAAACTCAAAATGTTTTGACCCGCAGTGATCCTGGTCGCGGAGCCACTGGGTGATGTCGCACGCCTTCTTGACCCGCGCGGACTTTCTCCGCGCATCAAATGGAGCTTAGCGCGATCTTACCGTGCGTGTTCTATAATACTGAGCGGGGCAGTGTTTCTACAAAACTCAAAATGTTTTGACCCGCAGTGATCCTGGTCGCGGAGCCACTGGGTGATGTCGCACGCCTTCTTGACCCGCACGGACTTTCTCCGCGCATCAAATGGAGCTTAGCGCGATCCTACCGTGCGTGTTCTATAATACTGAACGGGGCAGTGTTTCTACAAAACTCAAAATGTTTTGACCCGCAGTGATCCTGGTCGCGGAGCCACTGGGTGATGTCGCACGCCTTCTTGACCCGCACGGACTTTCTCCGCGCATCAAATGGAGCTTAGCGCGATCCTACCGTGCGTGTTCTATAATACTGAACGGGGCAGTGTTTCTACAAAACTCAAAATGTTTTGACCCGCAGTGATCCTGGTCGCGGAGCCACTGGGTGATGTCGCACGCCTTCTTGACCCGCGCGGACTTTCTCCGCGCATCAAATGGAGCTTAGCGCGATCCTACCGTGCGTGTTCTATAATACTGAATGGGTCAGTGTTTCTACAAAACTCAAAATGTTTTGACCCGCAGTGATCCTGGTCGCGGAGCCACTGGGTGATGTCGCACGCCTTCTTGACCCGCGCGGACTTTCTCCGCGCATCAAATGGAGCTTAGCGCGATCTTACCGTGCGTGTTCTATAATACTGAGCGGGGCAGTGTTTCTACAAAACTCAAAATGTTTTGACCCGCAGTAATCCTGGTCGCGGAGCCACTGGGTGATGTCGCACGCCATCTTGACCCCCACGGACTTTCTCCGCGCATCAAATGGAGCTTAGCGCGATCCTACCGTGCGTGTTCTATAATACTGAACGGGGCAGTGTTTCTACAAAACTCAATATGTTTTGACCCTCAGTGATCCTGGTCGCGGAGCCACTGGGTGATGTCGCACGCCTTCTTGACCCGCGCGGACTTTCTCCGTGCATCAAATGGAGCTTAGCGCGATCCTACCGTGCGTGTTCTATAATACTGAACGGGGCAGTGTTTCTACAAAACTCAAAATGTTTTGACCCGCAGTGATCCTGGTCGCGGAGCCACTGGGTGATGTTGCACGCCTTCTTGACCCGCGCGGACTTTCTCCGCGCATCAAATGGAGCTTAGCGCGATCCTACCGTGCGTGTTCTATAATACTGAATGGGGCAGTGTTTCTACAAAACTCAAAATGTTTTGACCCGCAGTGATCCTGGTCGCGGAGCCACTGGGTGATGTCGCACGCCTTCTTGACCCGCGCGGACTTTCTCCGCGCATCAAATGGAGCTTAGCGCGATCCTACCGTGCGTGTTCTATAATACTGAATGGGGCAGTGTTTCTACAAAACTCAAAATGTTTTGACCCGCAGTGATCCTGGTCGCGGAGCCACTGGGTGATGTCGCACGCCTTCTTGACCCGCGCGGACTTTCTCCGCGCATCAAATGGAGCTTAGCGCGATTATACCGTGCGTGTTCTATAATACTGAATGGGGCAGTGTTTCTACAAAACTCAAAATGTTTTGACCCGCAGTGATCCTGGTCGCGGAGCCACTGAGTGATGTCGCACGCCTTCTTGACCCGCGCGGACTTTCTCCGCGCATCAAATGGAGCTTAGCGCGATCCTACCGTGCGTGTTTTATAATACTGAGCGGGACAGAGTTTCTACAAAACTCAAAATGTTTTGACCCGCAGTGATCCTGGTCGCGGAGCCACTGGGTGATGTCGCACGCCTTCTTGACCCGCGCGGACTTTCTCCGCGCATCAAATGGAGCTTAGCGCGATCCTACCGTGCGTGTTCTATAATACTGAGCGGGACAGAGTTTCTACAAAACTCAAAATGTTTTGACCCGCAGTGATCCTGGTCGCGGAGCCACTGGGTGATGTCGCACGCCTTCTTGACCCGCGCGGACTTTCTCCGCGCATCAAATGGAGCTTAGCGCGATCCTACCGTGCGTGTTCTATAATACTGAATGGGGCAGTGTTTCTACAAAACTCAAAATGTTTTGACCCGCAGTGATCCTGGTCGCGGAGCCACTGGGTGATGTCGCACGCCTTCTTGACCCGCGCGGACTTTCTCCGCGCATCAAATGGAGCTTAGCGCGATCCTACCGTGCGTGTTCTATAATACTGAACGGGGCAGTGTTTCTACAAAACTCAAAATGTTTTGACCCGCAGTGATCCTGGTCGCGGAGCCACTGGGTGATGTCGCACGCCTTCTTGACCCCCACGGACTTTCTCCGCGCATCAAATGGAGCTTAGCGCGATCCTACCGTGAGTGTTTCATACTACTGAGCGGGGAGTGTTTCTACAAAACTCAAAATGTTTTGACCCTCAGTGATCCTGGTCGCGGAGCCACTGGGTGATGTCGCACGCCTTCTTGACCCGCGCGGACTTTCTCCGCGCATCAAATGGAGCTTAGTGCGATCCTACCGTGCGTGTTCTATAATACTGAATGGGGCAGTGTTTCTACAAAACTCAAAATGTTTTGACCCGCAGTGATCCTGGTCGCGGAGCCACTGGGTGATGTCGCACGCCTTCTTGACCCGCGCGGACTTTCTCCGCGCATCAAATGGAGCTTAGCGCGATCCTACCGTGCGTGTTCTATAATACTGAACGGGGCAGTGTTTCTACAAAACTCAAAATGTTTTGACCCGCAGTGATCCTGGTCGCGGAGCCACTGGGTGATGTCGCACGCCTTCTTGACCCCCACGGACTTTCTCCGCGCATCAAATGGAGCTTAGCGCGATCCTACCGTGAGTGTTTCATACTACTGAGCGGGGAGTGTTTCTACAAAACTCAAAATGTTTTGACCCTCAGTGATCCTGGTCGCGGAGCCACTGGGTGATGTCGCACGCCTTCTTGACCCGCGCGGACTTTCTCCGCGCATCAAATGGAGCTTAGCGCGATCCTACCGTGCGTGTTCTATAATACTGAATGGGGCAGTGTTTCTACAAAACTCAAAATGTTTTGACCCGCAGTGATCCTGGTCGCGGAGCCACTGGGTGATGTCGCACGCCTTCTTGACCCGCGCGGACTTTCTCCGCGCATCAAATGGAGCTTAGCGCGATCCTACCGTGTGTGTTTTATATTACTGAACGGGGCAGTGTTTCTACAAAACTCAAAATGTTTTGACCCGCAATGATCCTGGTCGCGGAGCCACTGGGTGATGTCGCACGCCTTCTTGACCCGCGCGGACTTTCTCCGCGCATCAAATGGAGCTTAGCGCGATTCTACCGTGCGTGTTCTATAATACTGAACGGGGCAGTGTTTCTACAAAACTCAAAATGTTTTGACCCGCAGTGATCCTGGTCGCGGAGCCACTGGGTGATGTCGCACGCCTTCTTGACCCCCACGGACTTTCTCCGCGCATCAAATGGAGCTTAGCGCGATCCTACCGTGAGTGTTTCATACTACTGAGCGGGGAGTGTTTCTACAAAACTCAAAATGTTTTGACCCTCAGTGATCCTGGTCGCGGAGCCACTGGGTGATGTCGCACGCCTTCTTGACCCGCGCGGACTTTCTCCGCGCATCAAATGGAGCTTAGCGCGATCCTACCGTGCGTGTTCTATAATACTGAATGGGGCAGTGTTTCTACAAAACTCAAAATGTTTTGACCCGCAGTGATCCTGGTCGCGGAGCCACTGGGTGATGTCGCACGCCTTCTTGACCCGCGCGGACTTTCTCCGCGCATCAAATGGAGCTTAGCGCGATCCTACCGTGTGTGTTTTATATTACTGAACGGGGCAGTGTTTCTACAAAACTCAAAATGTTTTGACCCGCAATGATCCTGGTCGCGGAGCCACTGGGTGATGTCGCACGCCTTCTTGACCCGCGCGGACTTTCTCCGCGCATCAAATGGAGCTTAGCGCGATTCTACCGTGCGTGTTCTATAATACTGAACAGGGCAGTGTTTCTACAAAACTCAAAATGTTTTGACCCGCAGTGATCCTGGTCGCGGAGCCACTGGGTGATGTCGCACGCCTTCTTGACCCGCGCGGACTTTCTCCGCGCATCAAATGGAGCTTAGCGCAATCCTACCGTGCGTGTTCTATAATACTGAACGGGGCAGTGTTTCTACAAAACTCAAAATGTTTTGACCCGCAATGATCCTGATCGCGGAGCCACTGGGTGATGTCGCACGCCTTCTTGACCCGCGCGGACTTTCTCCGCGCATCAAATGGAGCTTAGCGCGATTCTACCGTGCGTGTTCTATAATACTGAACGGGGCAGTGTTTCTACAAAACTCAAAATGTTTTGACCCGCAGTGATCCTGGTCGCGGAGCCACTGGGTGATGTCGCACGCCTTCTTGACCCGCGCGGACTTTCTCCGCGCATCAAATGGAGCTTAGCGCAATCCTACCGTGCGTGTTCTATAATACTGAACGGGGCAGTGTTTCTACAAAACTCAAAATGTTTTGACCCGCAGTGATCCTGGTCGCGGAGCCACTGGGTGATGTCGCACGCCTTCTTGACCCGCGCGGACTTTCTCCGCGCATCAAATGGAGCTTAGCGCAATCCTACCGTGCGTGTTCTATAATACTGAACGGGGCAGTGTTTCTACAAAACTCAAAATGTTTTGACCCGCAGTGATCCTGGTCGCGGAGCCACTGGGTGATGTCGCACGCCTTCTTGACCCGCGCGGACTTTCTCCGCGCATCAAATGGAGCTTAGCGCAATCCTACCGTGCGTGTTCTATAATACTGAACGGGGCAGTGTTTCTACAAAACTCAAAATGTTTTGACCCGCAGTGATCCTGGTCGCGGAGCCACTGGGTGATGTCGCACGCCTTCTTGACCCGCAAACTTTCTCCGCGCATCAAATGGAGCTTAGCGCGATCCTACCGTGTGTGTTTTATATTACTGAACGGGGCAGTGTTTCTACAAAACTCAAAATGTTTTGACCCGCAATGATCCTGGTCGCGGAGCCACTGGGTGATGTCGCACGCCTTCTTGACCCGCGCGGACTTTCTCCGCGCATCAAATGGAGCTTAGCGCGATTCTACCGTGCGTGTTCTATAATACTGAACGGGGCAGTGTTTCTACAAAACTCAAAATGTTTTGACCCGCAGTGATCCTGGTCGCGGAGCCACTGGGTGATGTCGCACGCCTTCTTGACCCGCGCGGACTTTCTCCGCGCATCAAATGGAGCTTAGCGCAATCCTACCGTGCGTGTTCTATAATACTGAACGGGGCAGTGTTTCTACAAAACTCAAAATGTTTTGACCCGCAGTGATCCTGGTCGCGGAGCCACTGGGTGATGTCGCACGCCTTCTTGACCCGCGCGGACTTTCTCCGCGCATCAAATGGAGCTTAGCGCGATCCTACCGTGTGTGTTTTATATTACTGAACGGGGCAGTGTTTCTACAAAACTCAAAATGTTTTGACCCGCAATGATCCTGGTCGCGGAGCCACTGGGTGATGTCGCACGCCTTCTTGACCCGCGCGGACTTTCTCCGCGCATCAAATGGAGCTTAGCGCGATTCTACCGTGCGTGTTCTATAATACTGAACGGGGCAGTGTTTCTACAAAACTCAAAATGTTTTGACCCGCAGTGATCCTGGTCGCGGAGCCACTGGGTGATGTCGCACGCCTTCTTGACCCGCGCGGACTTTCTCCGCGCATCAAATGGAGCTTAGCGCGATCTTACCGTGCGTGTTCTATAATACTGAACGGGGCAGTGTTTCTACAAAACTCAAAATGTTTTGACCCGCAGTGATCCTGGTCGCGGAGCCACTGGGTGATGTCGCACGCCTTCTTGACCCGCGCGGACTTTCTCCGCGCATCAAATGGAGCTTAGCGCGATCCTACCGTGCGTGTTCTATAATACTGAACGGGGCAGTGTTTCTACAAAACTCGAAATGTTTTGACCCGCAGTGATCGTGGTCGCGGAGCCACTGGGTGATGTCGCACGCCTTCTTGACCCGCGCGGACTTTCTCCGCGCATCAAATGGACCTTAGCGCGATTCTACCGTGCGTGTTCTATAATACTGAACGGGGCAGTGTTTCTACAAAACTCAAAATGTTTTGACCCGCAGTGATCCTGGTCGTGGAGCCACTGGGTGATGTCGCACGCCTTCTTGACCCCCACGGACTTTCTCCGCGCATCAAATGGAGCTTAGCGCGATCCTACCGTGCGTGTTTCATAATACTGAGCGGAGCAGTGTTTCTACAAAACTTCAAACGCATTTTCAACAAGTGCAAACAAGTTTTTATATTCTGTGACCTCCAAAGGAACGTTTAATAAATTGTTATGTTTTTCTTAAATTGCAATATGTTCTTTTTATAACCTAAGTGACTGATACACCAAAGGTAAAATCTTAGAGGTTGTAATAATAAACTTACTCAATTCAAGTTTATTCAATGAGACTATACCAATAACAAAATGCCAATCCAACTGGACGCCAGGTTAGTTTCTCTCGCACGCACGCACACTCGCCCTTACGAGCGCAGAGGATTAGGACAGTTAGTGGTATTTTTTACCAAAACTCTTAAGTTTTAACTTGTAATATTAACTAAAATAGTTAATAAATATTGATTGTACTTAAAATTACAACAAAAATGATACCAAACAACCCATGGTTTACTTTAGTAGTTATTAGTAACTCTAACGTATTAAGTACAGAGTTGTCCTTTAGCTAAGGAATTAATTAAATTACAATTTTAATACTTTTCTTAATAAATTATAAACTATACAAAGTTTGGCATCAATTATTTGGGAAAACCAAGCCCATTTTATCGCTTTTTGCCGGATGCAATCTTTTACTGTGGCCAGTTAATATGACACCATCTTGCCTCTCCCACTCACTATAATTAGGGCTATAAATCTCGCATATGCAGTATGACACGTAGACAACAAGAGAAAACACAATGTAATATTAATAGTAATTAACTTAGTTTTATAATTATTAAATACTTCATTTTATTACATAAAATTAAATACTGCTGAATTCAACGTTCTGAGACACTAAATTTCCATGTTATATAATTAATTTCGTATATGGAGAGCCCTCAGTCTAGCACATGAAAGCCCAACCCCCACGGATCCAACCTCGAACTCTTGACTACCGCCCGGGTGACTAGCATAACCAGGAAACATTTGGTCTTGCGACCTTACTTAAACTCTAGATGGGTGACCGCCCCTTGGACTAGACTGGAGACCGCCCCTGGGACGAGACTGGAGACCACCCTTGGGACGAGACTGGAGACCATCCTTAGGACTAGACTGGACACTGCCTCTGGGATAAGACTGGTGGCCGCCCCTAGGGACTAGACTGGAGACCGCCCTTGGGACGAGACTGGAGACCACCTTTGGGACTAGACTGGAGTCTGCCCCTGGGACGAGACTGGTGACCGCCCCTAGGGACTAGACTGGAGACCGCCCTTGGGACGAGACTGGAGACCACCCTTGGGACTAGACTGGAGTCTGCCCCTGGGATGAGACTGGTGACCGCCCCTAGGGACTAGACTGGAGACCGCCCTTGGGACGAGACTGGAGACCACCCTTGGGACTAGACTGGAGTCTGCCCCTGGGATGAGACTGGTGACCGCCCCTAGCGACTAGACTGGAGACCGCCCTTGGGACGAGACTGGAGACCACCCTTGGGACTAGACTGGAGTCTGCCCCTGGGATGAGACTGGTGACCGCCCCTGGGACTAGATGGGAAACCTCCCCTAGGACGAGTCGGACTCCAACCATACATTGCAGTTCGGTCACTTTTGAATGACATATTTAGATTTGAATAAGTTCGCGCTTTTACTGCCGACAAAAAATATTTTTATTAAGCAAATTAACTACTTGAATAACGTAAATAAAAGTAAATGCTTAAAATATTACCGAAACCAAATGTAAGCGATCTTAAAATGTTTTTCAACGCAGTAAGCGATCTTTGCTACTGGTTCCCTACAACAGAACGAGTACACAAGTAGCTTAACAAAAACGTTATTCGTCGATCGTGATAGACAACAAACTCTAAGGGAAATAACATATCAAACTCATGAGCATTACGCCACTTTAACTGGGGCATATAACCTCTATACTTGGTAATATATCCGACCATTGTTATATCTATTTAATCTATTAAAGAAACTCTGTAAATTTGCGTAAATATGAATTTTAAATTTATTATAATTTAATTTATAAAAGCATTTTTATTTGTTACAATTCTTCTCTTTTCTCTTCACAATAAGATATTTGTATGGTTTTAATGTGTAGCAAATCTCATCTAATATCCAACTTTTCATTGTGCACTTCGGCCTGAAGATGAAAGCAACCAATTTTTATAAACGTATGCTTTAGAAGGATATTTAATAAATTTCTTTGCCGGTTTCCTAATTTATTTTATAACTTTGCGACTGTTAAGATAATTTACAAAACCATTAGTACAAAATGTTTTTTCACTTCATATATTTACATACACGCCATTTTTCTTAGAAAAATTTTAATGAAAAAGCGGTTAGATGGCGGCGCACTTAAAGCACTTTGCAGAGCCTTCACGTTAACTTTATTTCCTTGCTGATCTCGTTTCGAAGCACTGAAGATTGCTAATCTTAATAAAAATGCTTTGCGTACAATGTGGGACAATAGGCCAAACCATATACAGTGAGTCTAGCGAGATGGGGAAAGTGATGCATTACCTGACGCACCACTGTGACACGGCCGTTCATTTAGCTTGACGTGGCCACTGTTGAACTGTGACACAGTCGTGCTGCTAACAGATTGTGCGGTATCCTTTTGTCAAATCATAAAGTAACTCAAAATACGGTAAATCCTATTGGACATCGTTGTCACAAGCAACGCGCAATGCATTTATAATGTAATGAAATTAAAATGGACGATTTAAAAGTATCCTACTGCAGGGCAATTTAAATTGTCATATCTTTTCTGTAGTCAATTATGGGGTCACCTATTCTCCTTAGCGACTGGCCAGAAACAAGGTGCCTTCTGTGGTAAAGGGACGCTGTACATAATATTATACACAGATGCCTTCTGTGGTAAAGGGACGCTGTACATAATATTATACACAGATGCCTTCTGTGGTAAAGGGACGCTGTACTTAATATTATACACAGATGCCTTCCGTGGTAAAGGGACGCTGTACTTAATATTATACACAGATGCCTTCTGTGGTAAAGGGACGCTGTACATAATATTATACACAGATGCCTTCTGTGGTAAAGGGACGTTGTACATAATATTATACACAGATGCCTTCTGTGGTAAAGGGACGCTGTACATAATATTATACACAGATGTCTTCTGTGGTAAAGGGACGCTGTACATAATATTATACACAGATGCCTTCTGTGGTAAAGGGACGCTGTACATAATATTATACACAGATGCCTTCTGTGGTAAAGGGACGCTGTACTTAATATTATACACAGATGCCTTCTGTGGTAAAGGGACGCTGTACATAATATTATACACAGATGTCTTCTGTGGTAAAGGGACGCTGTACATAATATTATACACAGATGCCTTCTGTGGTAAAGGGACGCTGTACATAATATTATACACAGATGCCTTCTGTGGTAAAGGGACGCTGTACATAATATGATGCACAGATGCCTTCCGTGGTAAAGGGACGCTGTACTTAATATTATACACAGATGCCTTCTGTGGTAAAGGGACGCTGTACATAATATTATACACAGATGCCTTCTGTGGTAAAGGGACGTTGTACATAATATTATACACAGATGCCTTCTGTGGTAAAGGGACGCTGTACATAATATTATACACAGATGCCTTCTGTGGTAAAGGGACGCTGTACATAATATGATGCACAGATGCCTTCCGTGGTAAAGGGACGCTGTACTTAATATTATACACAGATGCCTTCTGTGGTAAAGGGACGCTGTACATAATATTATAGGCCTACACAGATGCCTTCTGTGGTAGAGACCCTAACTGTATTATGTATACACGTATGCCGTCCGTAGTTATGAGTAATTTGTGTACTACACACAAAGGACTTCAGTCGTAAAGAGACCCAATTTATAACATATACTGATGATCTCTTGGAAGGAGGGAACACGAGGTACTTTTCCGCTTTCTTGTACTGAGAATACAGATTTAATATGGAATGAATCTGTCAAGTTCAAAATCCAAAAATCGATATAGAAAGGTTACGCTTTTGATATCTCATAGACTTCCTAATCTATTATAAACAAGACAAGAACAATAACCTAGACTTCCTAGACAAGAACAATAAACCTTACCACTGCTAAACTATATTATATTGCGATATTTGTTGAGCAACACTCTGGTTATATTTAGCAAAACATGAGCTTCCTGGAGTTCCCTTTGTACAAACCTCATTTTACTTAACCAGCAATATTATGTTGCTAATACATAGGATGACTCCTGGGGGCGCTTATTTGTCCCGTTTTGGCAAAATAGTAACGGATATACTTATTTTTAAATATTGTTTTTATTATTCTGAGCACGTAATCATGTTGATGATTTTATTGGTGATTTATAATCCCTAGCTGGGATTAACTAAAGCGTATTTTCCAGGGGTACCTCCACGGACCCACCCCATTACTGGGAACATTCATTACACACCCCAGCAGTAGAGGGCACTGGCTGGCCACTTTACTATTACATCACTCACAGGTTAGAGCTCAACGAACTATGTTAAAGCCTAGCTAAAGCTAATAAGAATCCAAACATTTGCCGAAGTTCTCGTGGAGTATAATTACGGCGCCGAACCTAACCTAATGTGAACACATTAAGACGGACAATCTATCTACCTGGGATTTACTAACGCGTGAAACAATACCACCTGATGGTAGCCCGTGATATATTCTGGCGAGTCTGTTTCAGATAAGTTGTTCTGGCATCGCGGTGACATAATTTTTGCTTTATTTCCAGAACCAAAAAAAGGAGGAACATTATTTCCTTGGCCCTACCTAATTCCCCCCACTGTTTCTTATTATAATAATTAGAGTTTATTCTTATTAGATAAAAGGTCTAATTCAGGTATGCTGGCCTGCACACGTGATACCTAATATATCTTGAAGCGGGAGCTTTTATGTCCCTACCTTAATACTACGTATTTTCACAATGCTTTTCTATTTATCTACATAATAAGACATAAGATTAAACGCCTTCAAACTTACAAACGCAATGAACACGTTGCAACCCATCACAGGCACTCAGTAAAATCAATAAAATCACTTTGCTTTTTGACAGTACTAATCTGCTGCAAGCTATTGTAATGCAATGCAATGTTCAGGTTTGTTGGACATAACCGGATGTAGAGCACCAGTGTGTGGCATCTTGCTGGCGCGCAGAGACACTGTTATATCCACCCGATGATGTCACTGAACGGACAAACCAACAAATTTCTAATGAAATGCAGCAATAAAATGTCTCCAATAACACACTTTACACGTACTTCGGCAAAGGTCAAATTGACGTCCATTTAGAAATTGTTTTATAGAGCTTTAGGATTAGCTTGTCTTGTAAATAAGTTTAACTCAGATCAGCGGTTGTTTAAGCTTATTTCTTTTTCAATTTTTGTTTTAGTTGTCCTTCTTAAATATTATATATATATATATATATATATATATATATATATATATCTTGTTTAAATTTTCAATCGTTAATAAAATACTTTTTATTCATCCACTTAAGTTGAAATACTTTTTTTTTTTAAATTGATGTCAATACGATTTTTTTCAAATACTAATTCATTAATTAAATTTAATTAATGAATTTAGTTTTATATGGGAGAAAGCCTTTTCACAGAAGGGGCAAGGTATGCAATATAGTTAATTCGTCCCATTTGGCTTAAAATAAGCGATAACATGATTTCATGAAACAGCTGATTTTATGTTATAGTTTATGTGGTAGATCAGCATAGATTATGTTACTTTTTTTATATTAATTGTAATTATTTACCACAAAATGAAAATTTTTTTTCTTGACTGCCACAGATAATATATTCTATTTGCGACGTTTCGAATAATATTAATAACAATAAATAATTCAAAATGTTAAGAAATGGTCTATTGGTTGTAGTTTGAAAATCCCTCAATAGTGCAATAATTGTAGGTTTTAATGAAGTATTTTTTCCTAAAACGGTTCAATTTCAGTTTTATTTCTAAAAGGAAATTATTTAGTTGAATTCTTGGCCGACGTAAGCAAGCGACATCCTTCGCATAGACAGTTGCCATGGTGCCAGAACAAAATGTCAGTATTTCACAAAACATTGTGTGCTAGCTTCTCTAAAGGCTCCAGCCTTTGTAGAACGAATAAAACGCTGTAAAATATAGAATTTCACCTTTCCGACGCATAAATTAACATTTGGAGGTTTCACTTTTATTTTCCAATAAATTAAGCTCATCTTGCCGTCATTTAGTCGTCCGATGTTTTTATTTCGTTGTCAAATAAAAGAAACTTGTTTTGACGTCCGTCAATCTGATGGCGCGTCACGATATCGGGCCAGTTCCGAAACGAATCCACACCTTCGTCTCTGGAGAAACTCCGCGTACAATCCGGTGAAACTCGGCGCGGGTAATTAATTAGGATTCACGAGACCGCGGGCGACCGGTTTATTTACAATGTAAATTGCTGAATCTGATAAAACCGCAAGTGCCGTATGACTGCAAAGTAAATAAATACCTGGATACCTCAGCACTTTACTCCTCATTTAAGTAAAACAAGTAATATAACGAAAGCATTTTAAAGCCAATTCCTACTTAGGTCAACAAAGATTAGTTTTATTTTAGTCGCTTTTTTATTAAATAATTATAATAAATATAAATAGATAAACATAACCTTTGCATTTAAACACTTGTTCTACCAATCACCTGTAACTTAAAAACAGCTGTTCTATGAAATCATATGTTATCACTTATTTTAAACGAAATAGGATGAAATAACTATATTGCATAATCTGTCTTTTGCCAAACGTTTTTCTCCCATATAAAACTAAAATGAATTCGTTATTAAATTTAAGGAATGAATTAGAAATTGAAAAAAACACTGTATTAACATCCAGTGTCATCCCCTACAAGTTTTTAAAAAAGTATTTAAATTTCAGGGATGTAAAAATGCACGGAAACAGAACGTCATCGATAGCTATGTGGCGATTTTCATCAGTGTCTTATGCTTGGAATTGTTAGGTTAAGCGATGCGTTTTTAAAGGCAGGTTTTCGATAGTATCAAAGGGTATGTGTGATTTGTATTGGGTTTGTTCGTTTAATATGTTTGTACTTTGTGTTTTTGTGTGTTCGTAATTTTCATATTTTTCTAGTGTGTTGAGACGTGGTCCATTCTTGTTGATGTACAAGATTTCTAGGTTATGGTAAATGTCTGTGTATTTGTGTCCTGTTTGTTTTATGTGATTAGATAGTATTCTGTTTGTGTTCCTCGACTCTTTATTTAAAGCTTAGGCCTGATTGCCCAATGTAGAATTTGTTGCATTTCTCGCAGTTTAGTTTTTAAACACCTGGTGCTTGTAGTTTATCTTTGTTGTTGGTGTCGTGTTGTATTTTGTATTGTAAATTGTTATTAGTTTTGTATGGTATTTTTGTAATGTTTTTTTTTTTTTAATTTGTGGCCTATTTCATTTGTTGTTTCGTTTATGTATGGTAATGTGATGTATTTGTTTTCCCTGTCTGTAGTGTTCATTTTAGTGTTTTTTTTTATATTGTACCATAGTTTGTCTCTTATTGTGGTGTTGTATCCATTTGTGTATGCTATATATTAATAGGTGTCTAGTTCTTTGTTTATGTTTTCTGAGGTCATTGAACCTTCTTTGAGTCTACGGAGCATGGATCTGAAGGCAGCGTGTTAGTGTTGGATAGGGTGGTTTGAGGTGCTGTCGTTGTGGGTGGTTCCAGTAAATGTTGAAGCTGTGTTTTTGTGTGTAGTTTCACCGAACGTAAAGGGCTACAATATTCAAGAATATATATATATATATATATATATATATATATATATATATATATATATAATACGTTTTCTTGTTTAATAATTTAAAACAACATAGGTTATTCAAATACAAGAATATTTATTAATTTATATCCAAAGCTTTTCGTTGGCAAACAGTACCAACATCATCAGGAATGAAAATTACAAAAATGTAAGCTACACACCTAAAACATATGTTTAATTAGAAATAGAATTGTTGCTAAATTTATACAAATTGCCAAATTTATTTTGTTGCTGTAACATTATAGACATTGAATATAGTATCAAATTTAGAATGTATTTGTATTTGTTCTTTTAATAATTTGTTATTATTATTGTGTTTATATATTTCGAATGCTTTATATATATATATATATATATATATATATATATATATATATATAATACGTTTTCTTGTTTAATAATTTAAAACAACATAGGTTATTCAAATACAAGAATATTTATTAATTTATATCCAAATTAATAAATTAATAAATATTCTTGTATTTGAATAACCTATGTTGTTTTAAAATATATATATATATATATATATATATACATATATATTTGTGTGTGTGTATGCGCGTGTGTGTGTGTGTGTGTTTGTGTGTGTGTGTATGTAAGGAGAGTGTGAACTAATAAAATTAATTGAAAAAGAACAGTAAAAATCACGCCCTAAGATTTAAAATATACTTGTAGAAGCTAAGCAGGAACAACAAACTAGAGAATCATAAGGTAAAACATGTCAACATTACAAAATTGGTGTAAAATGCACTCTTGTGAAGTTTTAATTAGTGCATTCATAAAGATATAATAAATACAAAGTTTAAAATAAAATCGCCAAGCATTACCAAGTGAGGAAATCACATAACTTAAATATGCAGATCGCATTTTAACCTTTTAACATTCTTGAACAACACCATTATCCTTAGAGGTTTATGTATGTTGTAATTTCATATAGAAAAGGCCTACTCAATATAACCTCATAATAATAATAATAATAATAATAATACATTATTTATTACTACCTTATGTTTCTCCATTAAATATCACATTTAAACATTTGATTAAGTAGATGATTTAAACATAACCTCTAAATAAGTTGGAGGTTATTATGTGATCACTTGTTTGTATATGTTCAGGGAACGCGAGAATGATGGATCGAAAGCTTAAAAAGCCTGATGAGCATTAAAATTAGTTAAAAATATAACACCGACGAATAGGGAACTCTAAGATCGATTAGGAATAAAATGAAAACTTCTTTCCTTTTGACCGCTTGCTTCACGTTAAAGCCCCTTTTAAGAAGAAGAGTGAGGAGGGATCCATAAAGCTCTGGGACTTATGTTTACACACAGGACAGACCTGCATGATATTTAATACTGAAAGTATTCCCACTTAAAACGGATTCTCGTATGAAGGGGTAGAAATTATAAAATATTCTACAGACGTATGGCAAGATGTAGGAAACGATTTATCTCGGGTAGAAATTATAAAATATTCTACAGACGTATGGCAAGATGTAGGAAACGATTTATCTCGGGTAGAAATTATAAAATATTCTACAGACGTATGGCAAGATGTAGGAAACGATTAATCCGGGGCAGAAATTATAACATATTCTACAGACGTATGGCAAGATGTAGGAAACGATTTATACGGGGTAGAAATTATAAAATATTCTACAGACGTATGGCAAGATGTAGTAAACTATTTATCTCGGGTAGAAATTATAAAATATTCTACAGACGTATGGCAAGATGTAGGAAACGATTTATCCAGGGCAGAAATTATAAAATATTCTACAGACGTATGGCAAGATGTAGGAAACGATTTATCTCGGGTAGAAATTATAAAATATTCTACAGACATATGGCAAGATGTAGGAAACGATTTATCCAGAGCAAAAATTATAAAACATTCTACAGACGTGTGGCAAGACGTAGGAAACGATTTATCTCGGGTAGAAACTATAAAATATTCTACAGACATATGGCAAGATGTAGGAAACGATTTATCCGGGGTAGAAATTATAAAATATTATACAGACGTATGGCAAGATGTAGGAAATGATTTATCTCGGGTAGAAATTATAAAATATTCTACAGACATATGGCAAGATGTAGGAAACGATTTATCCGGGGTAGAAATTATAAAATATTATACAGACGTATGGCAAGATGTAGGAAACGATTTATCTCGGGTAGAAATTATAAAATATTCTACAGACATATGGCAAGATGTAGGAAACGATTAATCCGGGGCAGAAATTATAACATATTCTACAGACGTATGGCAAGATGTAGGAAACGATTTATACGGGGTAGAAATTATAAAATATTCTACAGACGTATGGCAAGATGTAGTAAACTATTTATCTCGGGTAGAAATTATAAAATATTCTACAGACGTATGGCAAGATGTAGGAAACGATTTATCCAGGGCAGAAATTATAAAATATTCTACAGACGTATGGCAAGATGTAGGAAACGATTTATCTCGGGTAGAAATTATAAAATATTCTACAGACATATGGCAAGATGTAGGAAACGATTTATCCAGAGCAGAAATTATAAAACATTCTACAGACGTGTGGCAAGACGTAGGAAACGATTTATCTCGGGTAGAAACTATAAAATATTCTACAGACATATGGCAAGATGTAGGAAACGATTTATCCGGGGTAGAAATTATAAAATATTATACAGACGTATGGCAAGATGTAGGAAATGATTTATCTCGGGTAGAAATTATAAAATATTCTACAGACATATGGCAAGATGTAGGAAACGATTTATCCGGGGTAGAAATTATAAAATATTATACAGACGTATGGCAAGATGTAGGAAACGATTTATCTCGGGTAGAAATTATAAAATTTTCTACAGATGTATGGCAAGATGTATGAAACGATTTATCTGGGGCAGAAATTATAAAATATTCTACAGACGTATGGCAAGATGTAGGAAACGATTTATCCGGGGCAGAAATTATAAAATATTCTACAGACGTATGGCAAGATGTAGGAAACGATTTATCCGGGGCAGAAATTATAACATATTCTACAGACGTATGGCAAGATGTAGGAAACGATTTATCCAGAGCAGAAATTATAAAATATTCTACAGACGTATGGCAAGATGGAGGAAACGATTTATCTTGGGTAGAAATTATAAAATATTCTACAGACATATGGCAAGATATAGGAAACGATTTATCCAGAGCAGAAATTATAAAATATTCTACAGACGTGTGGCAAGATGTAGGAAACGATTTATATCGGGTAGAAATTATAAAATATTCTACAGACATATGGCAAGATGTAGGAAACAATTTATCCGGGGTAGAAATTATAAAATATTCTACAGAGTATGGCAAGAAGTATGAAACGATTTATCTCGGGTAGAAATTATAAAATATTCTACAGACATATGGCAAGATGTAGGAAACGATTTATCCAGGGCAGAAATTATAAAATATTCTACAGACGTATGGCAAGATGTAGGAAACGATTTATCCGGGGCAGAAATTATAAAATATTCTACAGACGTATGGCAAGATGTAGGAAACGATTTATCCTTGGCAGAAATTATAAAATATTCTACAGACGTATGACAAGATGTAGGAAACGATTTATCCAGGGCAGAAATTATAAAATATTCTACAGACGTATGGCAAGATGTAGGAAACGATTTATCCAGGGCAGAAATTGTAAAATATTCTACAGACGTATGGCAAGATGTAGGAAACGATTTATCCAGGGCAGAAATTATAAAATATTCTACAGACGTATGGCAAGATGTAGGAAACGATTTATCCAGGGCAGAAATTATAAAATATTCTACAGACGTATGGCAAGATGTAGGAAACGATTTATCCAGGGCAGAAATTATAAAATATTCTACAGACGTATGGCAAGATGTAGGAAACGATTTATCCAGGGCAGAAATTATAAAATATTCTACAGACGTATGGCAAGATGTAGGAAACGATTTATCCAGGGCAGAAATTATAAAATATTCTACAGACGTATGGCAAGATGTAGGAAACGATTTATCCAGGGCAGAAATTATAAAATATTCTACAGACGTATGGCAAGATGTAGGAGACGATTTATCCAGGGCAGAAATTATAAAATATTCTACAGACGTATGGCAAGATGTAGGAAACGATTTATCCAGGGCAGAAATTATAAAATATTTTACAGACGTATGGCAAGATGTAGGAAACGATTTATCCGGGGCAGAAATTATAACATATTCTACAGACGTATGGCAAGATGTAGGAAACGATTTATCCAGGGCAGAAATTATAAAATATTCTACAGACGTATGGCAAGATGTAGGAAACGATTTATCCGGGGCAGAAATTATAACATATTCTACAGACGTATGGCAAGATGTAGGAAACGATTTATCCAGGGCAGAAATTATAAAATATTCTACAGACGTATGGTAAGATGTAGGAAACGATTTATCCGGGGCAGAAATTATAACATATTCTACAGACGTATGGCAAGATGTAGGAAACGATTTATCCGGGGCAGAAATTATAACATATTCTACAGACGTATGGCAAGATGTAGGAAACGATTTATCCGGGGTAGAAATTATAACATATTCTACAGACGTATGGCAAGATGTAGGAAACTATTTATCCGGGGCAGAAATTATAACATATTCTACATACATATGGCAAGATGTAGGAAACGATTTATCTCGGGTAGAAATTATAAAATATTCTACAGACGTATGGCAAGATGTATGAAACTATTTATCTCGGGTAGAAATTATAAAATATTCTACAGACGTATGGCAAGATGTATGAAACTATTTATCTCGGGTAGAAATTATAAAATATTCTACATACGTATGGCAAGATGTAGGAAACGATTTATCTCGGGTAGAAATTATAAAATATTCTACAGACGTATGGCAAGATGTATGAAACTATTTATCTCGGGTAGAAATTATAAAATATTCTACATACGTATGGCAAGATGTAGGAAACGATTTATCCAGGGTAGAAATTATAAAATATTCTACAGACGTATGGCAAGATGTAGGAAACGATTTATCTCGGGTAGAAATTATAAAATATTCTACAGACGTATGACAAGATGTAGGAAACGATTTATCCAGGGTAGAAATTATAAAATATTCTACAGACGTATGGCAAGATGTAGGAAACGATTTATCCGGGGCAGAAAATATAAAATATTCTACAAAGTATGACAAGATGTAGGAAACGATTTATCCGGATCAGAAATTATAAAATATTCCACAGAGTATGACAAGATGTATGAAACTATTTATCCCGGGTAGAAATTATAAAATATTTTACAGACGTATGGCAAGATGTAGGAAACGATTTATCCGGGGCAGAAATTATAAAATATTCTACAGACGTATGGCAAGATGTATGAAACGATATATCTGGGGTATAAATTATAAAATATTCTACAGAGTATGGCAAGATGTATGAAACGATTTATCCGGGGTAGAAATTATAAAATATTCTACAGACGTATGGCAAGATGTAGAAAACGGTTCATCTATTATGTCATTCAATAAGACAAGACAAGAGTTCGGTGGAAATGGTATTTTGTAAGGAAAAAAGAAGGATAAAGCTTACTATGAGATTTGGAAGCAGTTGGAAAAGACAAATTTCCTAAATTAACTGACTGTACTCAGAAAATATTATGTGTTTTCGAATCTACATATGTCTGTAAATCTACATTCAGTTATCGGAAGTGCCTACAAAACCCTTACAAATCTAAGTTTACGAGTGTGAACGTTGAAAACATTTTTAGAATTGCAGTTTCTTCTCGTTCCTAGTAAAGAGCTGTGAAAGATTTCGCCCTTGGGCTAAAGAGTTATCAAATTCAAGTATTCCTGGAGTCAACTCAAACACATTTTCATACTTATAATATGTAAAAAATGTTGTTTAATTTATTGATGTAACAAACTTATGTTATAATCATACTGTTTGTAAGTTATTTAACGCCGCTTCTGCTTGCGGCCCTGAGGGAAATTTGATGCAAACTATTTGGCTCTCTGTGAATTCCTAGTGAAGAACCCTGCATTAAATCATTAGTCAAGTCAAAATCTTCAAAGGGATAAAAAACTTTAAAAACTCCAACGTCACCTGAACGATCCCTAGCACAGAGTTTAGGCCCTTGTAAATCTTTAATTTATAGAATTATATAGGTCTAAAGACCAATCATATGGTACCTCTAGACCTGCTTCGAGGTGTAGCGAAATCTCTATTCGTTACTCCTTGTATAGAGAGACGCTTACATATAATGAAGCTAGGACCATCAATAGGGCATTTTAATCCCCAGGCACTAAGAGCAGACGTTACAAATATGAAATCTCATGGAAACAGTTACTTTAGCCCTCTCTATCGGGGCTCTAGGAAGGTATCTACTGAGTATATATAAAAGAGAACGCTCATATTTAGTACCGTAACTAGGTGGGACTCATTATGTGTAGGTGAGAGTGTCACTGCGCTATAACACAGCTCTAAGCGTCTCAAGGTGTGAGAAAGAACACCCGATACGTTATGGTCACACGACAACCGAATCTTCACGCGTCTCTCCAATAAACGGGAACTGGTTTACGGAGTGAAAACGGTCTACAAAGTATATATGGCGATGAGTCATACATTTACTACAACAAGCCGGACGTTCCAAGAAAGACCTGCTACAGTAACGGGGACTGGCTGGAGAGGATGCAGGGAAGTAATCCATAGGACTTACTGGTCACAAAACATATTCATGAGAACAAAGTGGTCCTTAATCGGATTATCTGTATAGAATAAAAGCATCGCCTAACTAACCTTATTATTAACACTATGGTACACAATTTACCAAATTGATTTTATAAAAACAAAGCATTATTATTTTAAAACGAAGTATATAACGACAACTAAAAAGAGACTTTAACGCGATCACGTGTGGGAGATTGCACTTCATCATTTCGCCTAACCTCACCAAGTACCCGTACATTATTAAGTGGTTACAATCAAAGCATTTGCGTTTTGTATTATGTTAACGCGTTTCCGAGAGGCTACATTCTCAAAACAAGCTTCTAGAACACAGGTTCCCAACGGGGGGGGGGGCGTGAAGGCATGTTAGGGGGGGGGGGCGGAGACCAGTTTGAAAATAGTAAGACAAATTCTCACTTCTTTAAAACTGAAGGACACAATTTATCAAAACTTAAAACCAAATTTACACCTCAGATTTTTTTTACATAGGTAATTTCATTGATCATGATGTTCAGAAAATTTAAATGAAATGTATGCATTTATAAAAGGAATATAAGTAATGGTTGAGCGAATTTTGTAAACTTGAAAAGCAATCAACGTGACAGTTTTATAAGAATAATAGTACAAAAGTGTTGCGAATCGAATGTTTGCCGTTCAATGTGGCAACACCGCCATAATTGACAAATCTTCATTTTGGATAAAACACTTAAAAGTGTATCACAGGCAGGTCTTCGATTATACTTGCCTTTTTCAAGCACCTACTTGAGCGAAAAAGCATTTTCAGCACTTGTTGCAATAAACACAAAATATAGGAACAAACCTGATGTTGTTAATGACTTGCGTTGTGTCAACTGAAATACGTCAAAAAATGCAAGCTCATCCATCTCACTAACTAATTTTTCTCTTATCAGTTAAAAGTGTGTGTATGTGTGTGTGTGTGTGTGTGTGTGTGTGTGTGTGTGTGTGTGTGTGTGTGTTTGTATACATACATATATATAACTATTTCTTTTTCATATGCCCATACCATTTATTTATGGTGTAAAGTGAAGGGGTCGTGGGAAGCTTTCATTTCAAGAAGAGGGGGCGTGGTACCAAAACGATTAGGAACCCTTGTTCTAGAGTAAAGTAGTTTGTTTTAAAAATGTAGGTTCTCGGAAATCCAATAACACAAAAAAACTAAGATTTTCAGAGTCTTACACTAAGAATTAGAATTTAAAAATGTCAGTGGAAACTAAAGTATTGGTGTTTTTAATTAGTCTATCTAGTTTGATCATCAAATAGTAGTATCAATTATACAAAAAAAAACTAAAACAAATAAAAATTATGTTAATATATCTGTTACTATGGTTTCTATTACGTAAGTAACTTGCAACACAATTTTGTCATGTAATTTTTGTAAACGCTTCAATCTAATTTTATCTCACCAAATGATAAAAAAGGCTTAAAAATATAGTTTAGTTTAGGAAAGGGACAATAGAACCTCTGGTAAAGGTTGTAGTAGAAGATCGAGGGCCGAGTGTTACTACTGGAGTAGAGCTCCACTCAAGTGGGGCCATAATAGTTTCATCCAGCTGTTACTCTTGTATAAAGAAGGGTAAGACATTGCTTAAAATACGTTTCCAATCTAGTTGTTTCTGTTCCATATTTTAAATAGGCCTAAATAA
The DNA here is from genome assembly GCA_036971475.1 of Prosapia bicincta. Lineage (NCBI taxonomy): Eukaryota > Metazoa > Arthropoda > Insecta > Hemiptera > Cercopidae > Prosapia > Prosapia bicincta. Next base: position 229,504 of record JBAIZL010000179.1, on the reverse strand, counting down.
AACCTCTTATCCATAAAAATAGTTTAATCAAATCCTTATGCATGTTTCGTTTGCAAAGCTAGCATCTTCAGAGGAAGTTATAACAAAAATAACTCTCTTGGATTTAAATGGAAAGCGTATTTACTTAAAATAATAAATGACGCCACAGTAAAAGTTTGACCTCTCGGTTCTAAAAATTAAATTTCAGTTTCTCTTGTAAAAATTCCTCTGTAGATGATAACGGAATGTATATAACGGTTGAAACAAAACATTTATGATTATGAGTTTTATTTATTTAAAACAAAATATCATACCACAATGCTCCAATATTTTATTTCTAATGTAATTTATATTTGGAATGTATTGTATTATTTCCTTAAATATTTCGCTCATAGGAAAATACTTTTAAATTTGAATAACGCTTTAATTGTTTTATTTTCCTCAACTTGCTACTACAAGGTCTGGTTCACACGCCTGCAAAACTGTTTCCATACAACGACTGACTCCTCATTAACCCATGCACCGTCTCCAGTTACGCAAGGCACTAAATGTAAACGCGTAATGGCGTCTGTTATGTTCTCCCCGTGCGACCCAGCGCAGCCCAAACGGCGTCGCCGAGTAATTCCGTTGAAAATACGATATCCCAATCCGCTGGCTCCATAATAGGGCTTTACGTTTAAACAACTCCTCGATGAAAAATAGTGACAGGGCATGCGCGCTTCTTTAATTGGTACGACGGCCGTAAAGCGGAGACATAAAGTCCGCAAACCACTTTCTACGGCAGAAGATCTCGAGGACTGGTCGCAAGTTATGCCGGGCCATCAGCATCTATTTGGTCACCTCGGCTATCTTCCGGGTAGCCCGAGTTGTTTACCACAACAGACGTACAGACGGGCTGACTTTATTGTCCTAGCCGGCGCGGACTGGTTTTGTTCTTCTTTTTTCTACGCTGACAAGTAAAATGTATTTGCGATTAGCGATAACCAGTGTCCGCGTCGTTCTTTCAAGTATTTTAATGAGGTTATCTTTGATATTGTGAAATTAAATCGTACATACATGGACACGAAAAGAAGTGTTGTCCAAGTGAGACGTTACATATTGAAATTATACTTGAGACAGTTCGGATTCCGTATCATTAGGAGTACGCTTACTCCCCACCATTTACATTGCACTACGGAAACTCATGACGTCATAATAAGGCTTTATATCTCCTTCATTATAAATTCACGCACACAAGGAAGCATTATAAATGACGTCATTATAAAGACTTTAACGCTGTGGTTTTATTACAACATATTAAAGGAACACGAGGTACTCAGCTTGTATTAATTTCTAAAAGTTTGTAAAAATACTGCATTTAGTTTTAATATTTAATCACGTACTCACCATAATTTTTGTAATTAAAAAAACAATTACGCCAAGTTTTTAATAACCAGAGAAAGAAATGACAAGTGATTTTTTGTTGTTGTATATTTAAGGCGATGAGTCATTCTGCAATATAAGAAAGGATGTGTACATAGGTAGGTATAAGCTGGAGCAATAAAACACTCTGAACAGGATGTAAGTTGGATCATGACATCACGTGTGCAGGTTAATATACCAGAATTAAACCTACTCTCTGTCGGGGTCATACAGAGGTGTCTGCTAATTACACTACCTTGTTGGAAAGATATGGAATAAGGAAAGAGCATTATGTACACCTGTTGATGGGAATGAGGAATCAATGCAATCATGTGGGCAGAGTAGCTTACGTGAAGTATACCACCCGCTTTAAAGGATTCTCACCACCTGCCCCACATTACCTGCGATACATTCAACAGACATAATGAGACAACAGTTCATCATGGCTTGTTTCGTCTCGTCCCGAAATTTCTTCGCTATTTAAAGTTAAAGAGTACTCAATTTCACTTACTTGTTAAGGATGGCATTTATTTAGGAATCAAGTTGAACGCTTGGAACTCTAAACAAGGACTTTATAAATTTAAATTTCTATTTCCTAATAGAGACCACGAAACATCTCTGAAAGTTCGCCAAAACCTTTATTTTCTGTTGCACCGATTCTGCTATGGATATGAGTCGCAGCTATTCTATTTAGTCCCAGGTAGACGAAGTCACTGAAGTATTTTACGGACTCTGTACACGCATATTTATGCACTTGTATTTTTATAGATATCCCAAATAAATATTTTGTGTACTTTTCAAATATTCAATAGATGTTTAAAATTATGACTAGGGTAAGGTAGTTTACACAGCTGTGATGGTAGTGCATGCTCCATTAAGGAAACAGCTGTGAGTGGTTGCGAGCGATAAGGCACATTCGAGCCAAGTCTGAGACAGGTAGCCGATAGGTCAGAAGACAGGTAACATCATACAGACTATAGTGCATAAGTAGTGAATTTTTACTTTATGTGTACAAGACAGCAGGCATAAGTACGAAACAATAAAAACCAGAGGTTTATAGGAGAGTTATATTAAAAATCGGGAAGTTACAGGAGACAACATACAATAAAAATGAATTTTTGAAAATGTTACTAATTAATTTATAATCGGTTTTTATACGACATAGATAATATTTTGTAGTTGAAATTTTCCAAATAATGATAACATATTAACAATATAATACTTACATAATTCTACGCCATACTGAAAGAGTCCTCCATTACCTCAGCCTCACTAAGGAGGAAAATTCCTCTGGTAAACATTCTTCATAACACCTGAAACACATCGAAATATATAAATATACGTTCCCCCAAAGCTGCCATTCATCTTTACATGTGCTTAGATTTTCTGTTTTAGAGGTATATTGTTTCATATCAAAGGGACTAGATGGGTTTAGGCTTGTGTATTGTGTCACAGGAATTCGTGACGTTTAGGGTAAAGCAGAGTTATGGCCTTTCCTTGAGCATTCTCCCTGGTCACGTCAACAATACGGGAGTGGTTCGGAGTTCTGGCTCTAGGCGTGCACAAGAAATGCAAGCGAGTTTAATGAACACTCCCATAATGTATGCTACAGTGCATTGAGGCACATCAAGGAATATTTTGAATGTTTACTGAGGAAGAAGTTACATGGAATTAATTTTTTTTCCAACTTGTAGTTTTAAATTTTAAAATATTTAAATTGCAACGAAAAGTGGAGGTGGATTTCTGCCTGTGAGTAGTAACCACTATGGCCAGATAATATATATTGCATAGGAAGACACCAAGAGCCAGGCATGACGACCCGGGGGAGGGGGCACGTAGGAGAATCAAATGGGTCCCGAATGACGACCCGGAAGGCAGCATAGGATGGCCCGGGAGAGACTGCGTATGACGACCCTGGGGGCCACGTAGGACGACCTAGCGGGGTCGCCAATGACGACCCGGAGGGCAGCATAGGACGGCCCGGAAAGCCACGTAGGAGGACCCAAGAGACTGCGTATGTCGACCCTGGGGGCCACGTAGGACGACCTAGCGGGGACGCTAATGAGAACCCAGAGGGCAGCATAGGACGGCCCGGAAAGCCACGTAGGAGGACCCAAGAGACTGCGTATGGCGACCCTGGGGGCCACGTAGGACGACCTAGCGGGGTCGCTAATGAGAACCCGGAGGGCAGCATAGGACGGCCCGGGGAGCCACGTAGGAGGACCCAAGAGACTGCGTATGACGACCCTGGGGGCCACGTAGGACGACCTAGCGGGGTCGCTAATGACGACCCGGAGGGCAGCATAGGACGGCCCGGGGAGCCACGTAGGACGACCTAGCGGGGTCGCTAATGACGACCCGGAGGGCAGCATAGGACGACCCTGGGGGCCACGTAGGACGACCTAGCAGGGTCGCGAATGAGAACCCGGAGAGCAGTCCTCATACAATAAAAAACAAAAATATTAATAATGAACTACGAGCGTTTTTACGAATTTTAAATTGGCAAAAAACGAGTGCAGAAATATAGAGAAAAGGGCATTACACAGGATGGTGAAAATAACAAAGATAGCAAAGTCATCTTAAGTTAAAATATTGTTTATATAATCCTTAAACAAAATTAACAAAAACAAATATTTAAATGGATATTATTATTTTAGTTTAAAGGCGATCCGCCAGTAGGTCCTTTATTGTCTATCTAGGATAGGAAATGATTGTATATATAGGTAGGGTCTTAAATCTCCTGGTAGAGGATGTAGTTTGCATAAAGTGTGCGGGGTCGCCAATGTAAAGAACAAATACTATCTATTGGGGTATTTCCTATATGGAAGAAATGTAATATTCTATATATAACAGAATATAAGTCTAAATATTCTCATAATAAACATGTGAAAGGGGAGACTATTTTAACTGGGGGGACTGTCAAAATCAAGTCGAAAAGAAATTAAACAAATGTACAAACTACATGAAGTTTAGCACTGAAGTCATGCGTAATGTAACGGAACTCGTACTGCAACGAATAAAGGGAAGAGAGCAACGAAAGTCATGGATTATTGGCGAAGATGAACAGAGGATCAATGGTTGAACTTAACGAGCAATAGATTCAGGGAATAATGAATATATAAGATACAAAGCCCGAAAAGGTTATTAGAGTATATTTATTCCTCGGACGTGCAAGAGAATAAATTGTCAAAACGGTGGCACAAAAAATGCCTACAGCGCAAGATGCGTACAGCAAAGATGCGTACAAGAGGAAACAGCAGCAATTGACGAGGGCAAGTCGTAAATGTGACAAGCGAAAAAACCGTACAAACTCCAGTTGTCAATCCAGGTTATATCTACCTTTAAACTATTTGCTAATAGCTTTCAAGGTTTTGGAATTTCCTAGTCAAAAAAGGGTTTCCACTTTGTCAGTGGTCACTTTTAACTGACGAGGTGATAATCTCGATTTACTAGAAAGAGACTTATCAAAAGAGGCTGAAACTTCGACTCCTATGAATATGAGACTGGAGGAAAGAGATGAAAAACGTAGTATATTAAGTCGAACGAAAACAGTTTATTAAAAAAAAACTACAAAAACACCTAGAAACTGGAAACTAATGTCTTGTTTAAGATTTCTTTCCTAAATCCAAAAAATGGATTAGATTAGACCCAAGAAATCAGATGTTAAGAGCAAATAAATTGGTCAAGTTTTAATATAGGTTAAAATAAAAAATATTCTGTAAAATTAAAATTTCAATTGAAAATATAAAACAACAAAATTACCGAGGCTACAAATTGATTTTAAACACGCCAAAATGAAAGCATAAGATATCTCTATCATTTTGCCAGTCCAAAACCTGGAAAAGTGTGATGGAAATCAGGTATAATAGATTGTATTTTAAAGGATCTCCAGTCCCGAGAAACTAAGCGACATCTATGTTTAGCTCAGAGGTAAACTCATTTATGTAGTTCATTAATTTTAAAAGATCCGTGTTCGCCTAAACGTTGTACGCAAATTTCGGCCATTACAATGTTCTGACGTCATAGCTTACCCTCGTCATCAGTCAAAACTTGATCCTGTACGCATCTTTCGCAAATTTCCTGGTGTGCGCATCTTTCGTGTATTCGTCAAAACAGACACTTGGCCATCAAGTCGCGGAAAGCGAGGAAAGCCAAGACGTTAGATAAAAAGACTAAATGAAAGAAATATAAATGAAAATTTATGGAGAGATATGTAGACAGGTAGATACTGGGAGTTAGAATGTTGGAGAACGATTTGGTTCGAATGTATGTTGAAAGATTATAAATAAATAAATAATAAAGAAAATTTATTCAGAAGCAGATAAGTGTACTAGAAAACGTTATTTCTAAGATATTATAAATACCATATTGGATGATAAAGAGAGTATTGAAATAAGAAAGTCTTCTTTTTACTTAACCCCCAAGAAACGCAATCTAGGTGCACTTACAAAGCACAATCCAACACAGCATCATCAACCAAAAGAGCCTCGTTGTTACCCGATCATTAATGTCTGCAGGATTACAAACAAAACAACACTCCTGCTAATTGTACCATAGCCGGATGCCTGGAGTCTGATCCATCAGGCCGTCTAAACAAACAGAACGCCCACCATTGTATGGGCTGACCTAGTGTCAAAACCGATACACCCACAGTCGAAGAAGTCGCAAGTCACCTAATAAGACATACAGCAATCTTGTGGCGCTAATTATCGACGAGAATGGCCGGCAACTTGAACCTTTTTAATGGCACAGATTAGCACCCACTGCGAGCCAGTTATCGTCTACAACTCAGAACATGATGTCGGTTTCATTTAGGCCAGAGTCGTATTTTCCTTTTGAGTTCTCCTAATACTTGTTAGGTTCGCTCATTAGATAATCCGCCAAACGCTGTTGTCACATTACCCCTTAACTCCCTGTAGCCACCCTCTCGCCTCCCTAAACGATCAAGTGCAGCTCGAACGCAAAATACATGGCCTCCTAGATAATCTCACGCCAGACTTTGTTACTCACTTCACCCCGCTAAACGATCAAGTGCAGCTCGTACGCAAAATACTGGCCTCCCAGATCATCTCACGCCAGACTCTGTTACTCACTTGGCCTCGCTCAACGATCAAGTGCAACTCGTACGCAAAATACTGGCCTCCTAGATATTCTCACGCCAGACTCTGTTACTTACTTTGCCCCGTTCAACGATCAAGTACAGCTCGAACGCAAAATATATGGCCTCCTAGATAATCTCACGCCAGACTCTGTTACTCACTTTGCCCCGTTCAACGATCAAGTGCAGCTCGAACGCAAAATACTTGGCCTCCTAGATATTCTCACGCCAGACTCTTTTACTTACTTTGCCCCGTTCAACGATCAAGTACAGCTCGAACGCAAAATATATGGCCTCCTAGATAATCTCACGCCAGACTCTGTTACTCACTTCGCCCGGCTCAACGATCAAGTGCAGCTCGTACGCAAAATACATGGTTTCCGAGATAATCTCACGCCAGACTCTGTTACTCACTTCGCCCCGCTAAATGATCAAGTGCAGCTCGTACGCAAAATACTGGCCTCCTAGATAATCTCACGCCAGACTCTGTTACTCACTTCGCCCCGCTAAATGATCAAGTGCAGCTCGTACGCAAAATACTGGTCTCCCAGATCATCTCACGCCAGACTCTGTTACTCACTTCGCCCCGTTCAACGATCAAGTGCAGCTCGAACGCAAAATATATGGCCTCCTAGATAATCTCACGCCAGACTCTGTTACTCACTTCGCCTGGCTCAACGATCAAGTGCAGCTCGTACGCAAAATACTGGCCTCCTAGATAATCTCTTGCCAGACTCTGTGCCTCACTTTGATCGCGCTCAACGATCAAGGTTAGCTCGTAGGCAAAATACATGGCTTCCGAGATAATCTCACGCCAGACTCTGTTAATTACTTCGCCCCGTTCAACGATCAAGTGCAGCTCGAACGCAAAATACTGGCCTCCTAGATAATCTCTTGCCAGACTCTGTGCCTCACTTTGATCGCGCTCAACGATCAAGGGCAGCTCGTAGGCAAAATACATGGCTTCCGAGATAATCTCACGCCAGACTCTGTTAATCACTTCGCCCTGCTCAACGATCAAGTGCAGCTCGTACGACAGATACATGGCCACCTAAATACTCTCAAGAAAAGGCAGTTAATCAATTAGAATTTTGCATTGGACACGTGGAGGTATTGCACCGGAAACATTGCCCCTTAAGGTTTTATCCCCAGATGAAACAATCTTACCTCCGGAATTGTACCCGCACAAACTTGAATGTACATCTCAGACCTGCCCGATATTACTGAACCAGTAATGGGCAAATAACATCCATTAAGATGGGAGAAACTCAACACCGAAAAAGAAAGGGCAAACAATGAAAATTCGAGGTGGCTCTATGTCACCAACGTAGCATACCGAAGAACCACATTGAAATAAAGAAACAACCGCCATAATTTCTTCAAGTTTACTATGGATCCAAAATTTGGGCGCTTGTTGCATCGAAGATCACATGACTTAAACGAGCAACGCATTCTACTCTTACACCGCCAGACAGTAACGCTCGCTCTTTCGATCAATTCTTTTGTTCCCGCTGAAGTATTCTTGGAATGCGATTGAATTTGGTAATAAAATTTCACCCGATGGAATGAGATAAGTCATTCAACTTTTAATACGAAATAATTATAACAATGCAATGAATTGTGGCGGCATTGTTCCTTGTACAATCGCCTAGGATGTGGCCTATTTGCGCGCTCAGTGGTTGCCGATTAGCGACCTACTGGCATTGTTGCATCGCGGGAGTGTCGGCAAACAAAGATACCCTGCGTCGTGTGACATCGCTTTGTCTCGGTACAATCGCGTTTGTACCGTGTCACTCGGCTTAGTGTTGTCTAAGCGAGGGTTAAATAGTCTACACGCGATGCGTTACTGTTTGGTGCCTAGAGTGAGGACGCAGTAAAGTGGAAAATGCTGTTTGTAAAACTATCTGCGTGGAAGAGAGCATAGAGTAAAACAAATAATATAGAGAATAAGAGACAAAGTGTAACACAGGAGATACAGTACAACTTGACCACTTGTTTAAATCTCTTTGGATGGGACAACACTTACGATAGTGGGTAGCTAACTTTTCACTTGTTAGGAATTAACGACAAAACTTCATCAGAACTTCGTTAAACTTCAATTAAGAAATACAATATTAAAATGTCTGCGTTCCTACAATCTTGTAGTGACCACATCCAGTAAGTAAAATATTACATCTGACATGTATAGTAAGAATCTGTATGATGTAACCTGTCTTGTGGACCCCTTGGCTACCTAGGCTGGCCAGGATGTTCCTTATATTTCGCAACTGTTTTCTAAACGATTCACGTACTACAACCCCCCCCCCCACTATTTAAATCAACTTTCGTACACAAATTATAATTTTCCAATGTTTATCGAATATTTGAAAAATATTCTAAATAAAAATTAAAGATGAACGATACAAAACCGAGATATCTTGTTAAATTAATTATGTTAAATTTATGATTGTGAACCGTCTACGCCCATGTTGTTTACTTGTTTGTTTTAACAAATTATGGCGTATTTGGTATCGTCCATGTAGGTTTACATAATATTTTTCAAATATTCGATGCAATTTTGGAAATTACAATTATGGCATGAAAGTTATTTACTTAGTAGGAATGCTATTAGAAGACTCTATTAAAAAATAGCTGCAAGTGATAGGGCACATCCGGGTAGCCGAACGGTATACAAGACAGGTTACATCATACAGACTATAATCATAAAATTAACCTGCTTGAATTAGTAGGATAACCTAATATATTACTACACCGTATTGGAATTGGGTGGTAATTGTCTTCTATTAGAACTCCCCTCGTCATGTAAGTGAAGATACACTTGCCCAGTAGTCTACCGGTACATGGAGTCCTGAAGCACGTCTCTACCGATTCACGCAGCTGATGCATTTTAAAACGATTTCGAATCAGTTATAGGGTCAAAATGTCTGGGATCTGAAGGAAGATTTGACACACATTTACATATACTTTCTATCTCTAACCTATAACATAACATCAGCTTTTTTTTAATTATATGTTAGGACTTATTTTAAGCCAAATGGGACGAAAAGTGCTGACTGCCTTGCCCATTTTGTGAAAAGATTTTGTTCCATACAAAAACAAAATTAGTTGATTAAATTTAATTAATGAATTATTATTTGAAAGAAACTGTATTAACATCAAATGTCATCCACTACAAGTTAAAAAAAAGTATTTGAACCTGAGTAGATAATAGAAAGTATTTTTATTAACGTATAAAATGTTTTGAAAATATATACTGCATATAATGAAAGTGTGAACTAATAGAAAAAATTGAAGAAAACTACAGAATTCACAAACGTTTTTCCTATATGGCTAAAGCAATAGAGTACAATATTTAAAATTAGTTAAAAACGCTATTTCCATTTATAACATGTTGCTAGATTTTTGTCTTTTCCCGGGAGAATTAAATACTTTTAAAATTGATCATAGACTTGTAAAGTAGTTATTTTTTATTCCTAAAAACTTTTCTATTTTTCAGTTTTACAGTAAGTTATTTATATTATTGATGGCTTAGTTAATTTCTTCTATTAGTCCACACTGTATTGTTCAAACTTTCAATCTTTAATAAAATAATTTCTATTCATCCACTTAAGTTCAAATACATTTTTTTAAACATGTAGTTGATGACACTTGATGTGAATACAGTTTTTTTCATATATTTATTTCATTAATTAAATTTAACGAATTATTTTAGTATTACATAGCAGAAAAACTTTTCACAAGGTTGGGCAAGTTATGCAATACAGCTGATTTTATGTTATAGGTTATGTGGTAGTACAGCTGTTTAACGCAAGGTTGTGTTACCTTATTTATATTATTTGTAATTATTTAATAACAAGTAACTAAAATAAAATAATTCTTTATTGGCCTAAGTAGAAATTGACTTTATGTTTATATTACTTGTATTTCAATTTCGTTTTATAATTTCTTAAAATAATTTTTATTGTTTTATAAATTTCTGTTCATATGACGCCTATAAAACCTATTTTATTTTAAGTAGTCGTTTTGGTAACTAGTTGGTACTAGTCAGGGACTAACAGATATTTCTGTCACTAGTTGGTACTAGTCAGGGACTAACAGATATTTCTGTCGCTAGTTGGTACTAGTCAGGGACTAACAGATATTTCTGTCACTAGTCGATACTAGTCAGGGACTAACAGATATTTCTGTCACTAGTTGGTACTAGTCAGGGACTAACAGATATATCTGTCACTAGCAGGTACTAGTCAGGGACTAACAGATATTTCTGTCACTAGTAGGTACTAGTCAGGGACTAACAGATATTTCTGTCACTAGTTGGTATACTAGTCAGGGACTAACAGATATATCTGTCACTAGTTGGTACTAGTCAGGGACTAACAGATATTTCTGTCACTAGTCGGTACTAGTCAGGGAATAACAGATATTTCTGTCACTAGTTGGTACTAGTCAGGGACTAACAGATATTTCTGTCACTAAACGGTACTAGTCAGGGACTAACAGATATTTTTTTCCTAGTCGGTATTAGTCGGGGACTAGCAGAAATTGTTGTCACTAGTTGGTACTAGTCGGGGACTAGCAGAAATTGTTGTCACTAGTTGGTACTAGTCGGGGACTAACAGATATTTCTGTCACTAGCTAGTACTAGTCAGGGACTAACAGATATTTCTGTCACTAGTTGGTACTAGTCAGGGACTAATAGATATTTTTTTCACTAGTCGGTACTAGTCGGGGACTAGCGGAAATTGTTGTCACTAGTTGGTACTAGTCGGGGATTAGCAGATATTTCTGTCACTAGTTGATACTAGTCGGGGACTAACAGATATTTTTGTCACTAGTTACTAGTCGGGTATTAGCAGATATTCTTGTCACAATATCAGTATATTTAACGTTAATGTAATCCAAAACAGAGCAAACAAATGAAGGCCTCAAAAGCAAAAATAAAATTACACAAAACGTATGATTACAATACGGTGGCGCAACTAAATGTAAATAAAACCGAGCCTTGAGCCGAGAGGACTTCCTATGAGCCTGCTGCCAGAATGATGACGAGGTCAAGAGATGTGACAGAATTAAATATTTTTACTAGGCCAGCGGGTTTCCTTCTCGCCATTCAGCTACTATACTTCTAATTTTATATTTATAAGATGTCTTCCATTATTACTATAACACACAGAAATTAGATATAGAAGGAATGAGGATGGCCGTTTCTAGAGACGCGTCGTATTTGAACGTTTTGTGATGTACTCGTGTTTCTAATAAATATTACTCTACATTAAAAAAAGAAAATATCGTAATATACAGCACTAAAAAAACCAACCACAAGACAAACTAATTGATAAAACACACTCGCAATAGAACAGTATAGTTGTATTCATAATAAACCAGCAATCGAAACAAAAATAATTCTAAAGTCAATTCCTACTTAGGTCAACAAAGAAAAGTTTTAATTTCAGTAGATTTCTATTAAATAATTATCATTAATATAAACAAAGTAGCAAAACTTATGCGTTAAAACACATTACCTATAACATAAAATCAGCTGTTTTATGAAATCATATGTTATGCCTTATTTTAAACCAAATTAGACGAAATATTTATATTGCATACCCTCTCCCTTTTGTAAAATGTTTTCTCCCGTATAAAACTAAAATTAATTTATTATTGTATTTAATGAATTAATAAATATTTGAAAAAACTGTATTACCATCGTCATCCACTATAGGTTTAAAAAATGTATTTGAACTTGATTGGATGAACAAAAGGTATTTTATCAACGATTGCAAATTTGAACAAGAGATATATAAGGAGAGTGAGAACCAATAGGAGGAATTGAAAAACTACTCTCAGATCAATAACACATCACAGAACACTAAAACATCACAGATTCGCCATAATACGAAATTAGAGAAGTCTCCGTGACTTGTAGCATTGAACAATGTACTGACCAAGTGCGCAACGGGTCTCTTGTGATATATAATTGCCAGGTGATGATAACGCTTTCTAAGTAGTGTTTTTTTTTTTTTTGTAAATAATTTGGTAGTAAGTTTTATACAAAACTAAAGATCCCTATAGCAATTTATATCTAAAGTATCCACTACCAGTCACTGGTTTTAGCTTCTAGGGATTCCTTAGCTACCAATTAAGTGCTCATTTTGTCGTTCTTGTATACATTTTTATTCCTTACAAAGAAGAAGAACAATATATATTCCTTAAATGGTACAGTACTTAACAGAATTTAATGATCTTTTTTTTTAGTCTTTACTCACCCATCACCTCTAATCAGAAGGGACATGTCCCCATGTCGGTATGACTACCCAAGGTTTTATTCTTTCCTTCCTAATGTCCTTAGATCCTTGATTCTGATTGGTTTCTTGAGAAGAATGTTTAATTCGTGGTCTCTATCCCCATGGCCTACTTGCAATGGTTGGCAACCCAAGCCCCGCTAAATGATTTTTTGCAGCCCTCTCCAATTGTGGTTTTTGAATTCTGAGCGCTCCGGATAGCTCGTGCTTACGGCTTAGAATACAAATAAGTTGCGAATACAAAAATATAAGTGGAAAGTAGTGTATGCGATGTAATGCAGGCAAGTTGACACCTAGGACAATTAGTTTTAGCAAAATGTTGTTAATTTTTAAGTTAACTTGTTTTATTTTATTATTTCAGCACTTCAAAACATTAATAAAGAAATCTGTCTGAGTTAAGTTAGGAAATTGTCACATTTGTTAGCAGGAAGTTAATGTCACCTTTACTGTATTAAAATCAGTTACATCACCGATTTAAAATTAGGAAATATAATAAAACTCATGGTTATTATATATTTGCGGCCCTTAATGCAATGCTAGATGGAACATGAGGCCCTCAAGTACAAAAACCTTGCCGACCCCTGGTCTAGTGGGTAGGTCACTTGGTTACTAACCTAGATATCATGGATTGGATACCCGGCAGCAACAAAGAATATCTCTGTCCCTGTGGCGTCTCCAGGGCGACTCCGTATATAAACGTGAGCAACAATAGTTGACTTGAGGCCGTACGCTGACTCGTAAACTCTATTGGATACCGTAAGGCTCATGTAACCGAGCTATAGAGAAATCTACCCATTCTCATATATATATATATAGATAGATAATACACATAAATAAATATATATAAATTATATATAAAAATTATATATATATATATATATATATATATATATATATATATATATATATATATATTAGATCCCGATTCCGTGACGTTTGAAAATGTTTCATTCATAGGAGGGGTTTCAGAGGTCGTGCGTTTACCGCTGCATTTTGAGCATCAGAAACGTGTCTCCATTTTCTTTCTGCTACCGTTAGTATCCAAACGTCTTCTAGGCTTCCCTAACGAAGGTTTTCTGAATTACCCCTTCTCTGCATATGTAAAGGGGGCTGTTATTGTACAGTGTTTAATGATATATACTTACATCGCATAGATGTAGTCATTGGGGAATACTTTGTGGGTATACGAGTACAAAGTGTGAGTGAGTGAGAGAATCTCTGAGTGAGAGAGACCGAAAGAGTGAGTGAGTGAGTAGGTAAGAGTGTTTGTGTGTCTAAGTAGCTGAGTGAGAGAGAGAGAAAAGTGATTGTGAGTGTAAGTGAAAGGGAGTAAGTGGAAGAGAGAGTGAGTTTTAGGGATAGTGAACTTGAGAGCAAGTGAGTGTGAGTAGGTAAATGAGGAATAGAGAAAGTGATTGTGTATGTAAATGAGTGAGTGAGAAAGGCTGAATGAGTTAAGGACGGAGGGAAAGAGAGAGGATAAGAGACTGAGTGTCTGAGTGAGAGTGAAAGAGAGAGGGTAAGTGAGAGAGGGTAAGTGAGAGAAAGAGAGAGAGATTGCTTTTATGTGTGAAGTGCTTAGTGAAAGAGAGAGAGAGAGAGACTGAGAGAGTGAATGAGGAAGGGAAATAGAGTAAATGAGAGAGCGAGTGACTGAGTGAGAGAGAAAATATATAGAGTAGGTGAGAAAGTGTGAGAGAGAGTGATTGTGTGTGTGAATGAGTAAGTGAATGAGAGAGAGAATCTGAGTGAGTGAATGGAGGCGGGAAAGAGAGTGAATGAGAGAGCAAATGACTAATTTTGTGTGAAAGAAAAAGGGTTAGAGAGAGAGAGAGAGAGAGAGAGTCTGAGTGAGTGAATGAAGGAGAGAAATAGAGTGAATAAGAAAGCAAATGACTAATTTTGAGTGAAAGAAAAAGGGTTAGAGAGAGAGAGTCTGAGGGAGTGATTGAAGAAAGGAAATAGACTGAATAAGAGAGGCTTGACTAAGTTTAAGTGAAAGAAAAAGGGATAGTGAGAGAGAGAGAACTGAGCGAACGAACTGAGGTTTTGTTTAAATCATTCAGTTAGAGCTAAATTTGGGCGGATCTATATCCTATAAATTAAAAATAAAATTAATGTAGCCATAGCACAACACAAATATAATTCCTAAATCCTTAATAGCAAGTATTCTAATGGCAAAATCTCAAAGACCAAGAAGACCACAACTCCTTGGCAGCTTGGCCTCATCTCGTCCGTAGAGTAACCCACTATGCTAAGCCATTACGATATCGCAAGTCACCGCTTTGATCTTTCACCAAAGGACTACGTCATTCAGTGAATAATACGGCCATTAGGTAAAGGTTCACATGTTCTACATACTACGAGCCCCGACACTCATCCTGAACCATGAACCTCACATTTCACGACCGCGTCCTATTCACTGACCTTGACAACTCCTACCCAAATTGTTTTTACTTTCCAATTTACTTAGCTTGCATTGGATGTAGTAAATCAGTCATTGCTTATGCATTTTATTCTAGCAATGAATGTAAGTCACTTGTTACCTTTACATTAGTACTTTTCATTTTTATCAAACTCTTTTCAATGGGCTCACACTTAATGACTTTAACAGCATTCACCCTCTCTCTCTCTCTCTCTCTCTCTCTCTCTCTCTCTCTCTCTCACTCACTCGCTCACTCACGCACACAAAAACTCACACATTCTATCTCACACAATTTATCAATACTCACTCACACTCTCTCACAGTCACTAACCAGCTCACTCACACACTCCAACTCACACACTCTCTCACTAGTCACTCACTGAAACTCTCTCACACTCACTCACTGACACTCTCTCACTAGTCACTCACTCACACTCTCTCACAGTCACTAACCCGCTCACTCACAATCTCCAACTAACACACTCTCTCACTAGTCACTCACTGACACTCTCTCACAGTCAATCACTGACACTCTCTCACTAGTCACTCACTCACACTCTCTCACAGTCACTAACCCGCTCACTCACAATCTCCAACTCACACACTCTCTCACTAGTCACTCACTGAAGTTCTCTCACACTCACTCACTGACACTCTCTCACTAGTCACTCACTCACACTCTCTCACAGTCACTAACCCGCTCACTCACAATCTCCAACTCACACACTCTCTCACAGTCAATCACCCACTCACGTACACTATCTCAAGTCATTCACCCACTCACTCACACACTTTATAAATACTCACTCACACTCTCTCACAGCACTAACCCGCTCACTCGACCTCTCTATTTCACAAGCTCTCTCACTACTCACCCATTCACACTCACAAAGTCACATACTCACGCACTCTCACTCTCTTTGCTTTCTCTTTTTGATCTCCTCTCTCTCTCTCTCTCTCTCTCTCTCTCCTTCTCTCTCTCTCTCTCTCCTTCTCTCTCTCTCTTCTCTCTCTCTCTCTCCTTCTCTCTCTCTCCTTCTCTTTCTCTCTCTCCTTCTCTCTCTCTCTCTCTCTCTCTCTCCCCCTCTTTCTACCTTCCTTCTACTATATATTAATAATCAATTGTGTTCTTCGTCAGTTCTACTGAGGCTATTTTGTAAAGTTATTTACAAGACGTGTTGATTAGTTATTGTGCTTGGAATTACTATATGAATGCGCTGTGTATTTTGCGGGTGCGTTAAACGGGTGTTAAACGATGCGGAGAGAGAGTTGTTGAGTTTGTGTTTAACCGCTAGTGAATTTTATCCATTATTGAATTGTTTTTATATATGTTTCTGTAAACGTTCGTATATAATTAAATCTTAGTTTTTACCAATACGAGTTGGTATAAGTAAGGATTTTATAAAAGTGATCAGTTTTGGGCTTTTGGCATTAGAGTTTGAGAGATGCTAGGCTGAATCAATGACGGATGATAAATGCTGGTTTGGGGAATAAAACAATGAGTATCTCTACAGCATTATTCTTACTATCAACGAGAGCGTCTATTAAAGTTAGGTTAGGAAGCATTTCCCCTGTCTTTGACGTAAAAAATAAGATTTATCTAAGTTTAAGGTTGTAAAAGTTCAAAATGAAAGACGATCACAGACGAGTTTAGATCTTACCATTCAGAGTTTGTAAATCTTATGATTCGATGGAAAATCATAATATTTGCCAGCTAACGGGATTTTACAGTGACGTATAAACTACTACTGTAACTTGTAGTTCAGGTCATAACAGCTTCTTCATAGACCAAACAGAAAGGATATTTTACACGTTACCAAGAACACAAAAACGTGCTCATATAATCATAACACCCTATTAATATCTACTGAACACCTGCGTCCACAAAGCACAACTAAACAAGCATATCAAGAAACCTATAAATTTTGTAACACACAACCTATACAAAATAAATAATAGACACCACATAGGCAAACAGTACATATTATATCCAATACACATCACTTGCGAAGGGGTTGGTTCAGGAATCTTGGTGACCGGTGTTCAGACGAGGATGGAGTCTGGTCCTGGCTGGGTTGTTTCTTCGGCCCCTTTGGTTCCATTGAACATGAATGTTCCTCCACGGTAGGCCTCACCAGTTGCGAAGATGAGTAGCTCCATGACCTAGTAGGCAGGGCTCAACTAGGAACGGTATCTGATCCTGGCTGGGTTGTTTTTTCGGCTCCTTTGGTTAAATTGAACATGAATGTTCCTTCACGGTAGGCCTCGCCAGTTGCGAAGATGAGTAGCTCCATGACCTAGTAGGCAGGGCTCAACCAGGAACGGCATCTGATCCTGGCTGGGTTGTTTCTTCGGCTCCTTTGGTTCCATTGAACATGAATGTTCCTCCACGGTAGGCCTCACCAGTTGCGACGATGAGTAGCTCCATGACCTAGTAGGCAGGCTCAACTGGGAACGGCATCTGATCCTGGCTGGGTTGTTTCTTCGGCTCCTTTGGTTCCATTGAACATGAATGTTCCTCCACGGTAGGCCTCACCAGTTGCGAAGATGAGTAGCTCCATGATCTAGTAGGCAGGGCTCAACTAGGAACGGCATCTGATCCTGGCTGGGTTGTTTCTTCGGCTCCTTTGGTTACATTCAACATGAATGTTCCTCCACGGTAGGCCTCACCAGTTGCGAAGATGAGTAGCTCCATGATCTAGTAGGCAGGGCTCAACTGGGAACGGCATCTGATCCTGGCTGGGTTGTTTCTTCGGCTCCTTTGGTTCCATTGAACATGAATGTTCCTCAACGGTAGGCCTCACCAGTTGCAAAGATGAGTAGCTCCATGATCTAGTAGGCAGGGCTCAACTGGGAACGGCATCTGTTCCTGGCTGGTTTGTTTCTTCGGCTCCTTTGGTTCCATTGAACATGATTGTTCCTCCACGGTAGGCCTGACCAGTTGCAGAGATGAGTAGCTCCATGATCTAGTAGGCAGGGCTCAACTGGGAACGGCATCTGGTCCTGGCTGGGTTGTTTCTTCGGCTCCTTTGGTACCATTGAACACGATTGTTCCTCCACGGTAGGCCTCACCAGTTGCAGAGATGAGTAGCTCCATGATCTAGTAGGCAGGGCTCAACTGGGAACGGCGTCTGATCCTGGCTGGGTTGTTTCTTCCGCTCCTTTGGTTCCATTGAACATGAATGTTCCTCAACGGTAGGCCTCACCAGTTGCGAAGATGAGTAGCTCCATGATCTAGTAGGCAGGGCTCAACTGGGAACGGCATCTGATCCTGGCTGGGTTGTTTCTTCGGCTCCTTTGGTTACATTGAACATGAATGTTCCTCCACGGTAGGCCTCACCAGTTGCGAAGATGAGTAGCTCCATGATCTAGTAGGCAGGGCTCAACTGGGAACGGCATCTGATCCTGGCTGGGTTGTTTCTTCGGCTCCTTTGGTTCCATTGAACATGAATGTTCCTCAACGGTAGGCCTCACCAGTTGCAAAGATGAGTAGCTCCATGATCTAGTAGGCAGGGCTCAACTGGGAACGGCATCTGTTCCTGGCTGGTTTGTTTCTTCGGCTCCTTTGGTTCCATTGAACATGATTGTTCCTCCACGGTAGGCCTGACCAGTTGCAGAGATGAGTAGCTCCATGATCTAGTAGGCAGGGCTCAACTGGGAACGGCATCTGGTCCTGGCTGGGTTGTTTCTTCGGCTCCTTTGGTACCATTGAACACGATTGTTCCTCCACGGTAGGCCTCACCAGTTGCAGAGATGAGTAGCTCCATGATCTAGTAGGCAGGGCTCAACTGGGAACGGCGTCTGATCCTGGCTGGGTTGTTTCTTCCGCTCCTTTGGTTCCATTGAACATGAATGTTCCTCAACGGTAGGCCTCACCAGTTGCAAAGATGAGTAGCTCCATGATCTAGTAGGCAGGGCTCAACTGGGAACGGCGTCTGGTCCTGGCTGGGTTGTGGTCCTCTGGTTCTTCGGCTCCAGTCATAGATGGCCTCTCAAATGGTTTTACGACGTAACCTCTTTAAGTTAGATTTTTTTACGGTGGAAAAACCAAACTTATTCGACAGTACCTCTTTATCACTTTAATTCTCTTTTTGTTGATTTCTTTTATAAAACTCAAACTTGTTCCAACAATACTTTGAAGTTTACTGAAATGTTATACATTGAATACAATCTATTCTTCTTAAAAATTAATCAAAAATCATCAACTACAAACTACATTTTAAATCTGTCGCATAATTACTCTCTGAAATCACTCAGTATATTTTTCAAACCCTTCTCTAAGAAAATATAAAAGTCACTTACAGCCCAATTCGACAATGAGACACATCTCCCGAAAAGGCCGTGCTAATTTATATAAAACAACTACTACTATGGGCAAGTGTTTATATATTGGAGTATTTTAATGTGTATGAAAGCTTTTCATAATATCGTCTATAGGCCTATAGAGTATGACTGTAAAACCGTTTCTTCTTTATATTTATTTAGCCTTTTTATTACAGCATAAAAACGGTTTCGTTTTAACTGTCGGAGTAATTTAATAGATAAATGTTGGCTGCCATGCTCAAGCCACCGGTCGATTGCTTCATTACACACTGCTACCACCTTTCCCACACTAATAAGGAATGTTACATTTATAATGTTACATGTACTCCTCGCACTTTCTCCTGCTTCTGCCTTTATCAGCGTGCATATCTCTATGTACGTTAATACTGTATCTATTAATTGACTCTTAGCATCGTGTTCTGCTTGCGTTCAGGATCTTGAGCTGGTTTTATCCGTCTTGCCGCTGAGTGGGAATTTATCTGAGCAAGTTTTCTGTTTTATATTTTATATAAATACTATCATCCTAAATTAATATAAAGTATATATTCCCTAATACAGAGAACCTATTAGCTCCTTAAGTCGAAGATAACAATAATATTAATATTATAGAATTGGAGTTTGGTAAATAAAAGCAGACAATTGCGCCCAAACCCATTGGATCTATCTTACCCCATTTTTAAAAATCAAAATAAATATCAAAGCGTCATTTACAAGTGGATTTTTTCGAGAAAACTATTTTCTAAAATGGAGAATTGTATGCATGATTTAAAACTAAAATATTTATATTAAAAAAGTGTTATCCTTGAATATTTACATATTATTGTTTATTTAATTCCTTCTATTAGTTCACACTCCATTTATTTATCTTGTTCAAATTTTCCATCGTTAATGGAATACTTTTTATTCATACACTCAAGTTCAAATACATTTTTTTAACTTGTAGATGATTGCACTTGATGTTAATACAGTTGTTTTCATATATTAATTCATTAATTGAGCTTAATAAATTAATTTTAGTTTTATCTAGAAGAAACACGTTTTACGAAAGGGGCAAGGTATGCAATAAGGTTATTTCGTCCCATTTCGCTTAAAATAAGTGATAATATATGATTTCATAAAACAGCTAATTCTATGTTATAGGTTGAGCAGCTGTTTTAACGCATAGGTTATGTTACTTTATTTATATTCATTGATATTATTTAATAAGTAACTAAAATAATTTTTGTTACGTAAGTAGGAATTGACTTGAAAAAGTGTTTGTTTATGTTACTTGTTTAATAACAAGGTACTAGTAGTTAAATTAAAGGGTTTATTTTCTCTGTACATCAGGTACCATACTTAGCCTAGCACCTTATAAGTAGTAATAGGTTTAACAAGGTTAAAACTTGAATTTTTCAGCTGTCTAATTTTTTAGTAAGCAATAACTTCACGCCCAGACCCCCTCCCAACAAACTCCGTATGGGCGCCCATAGAATCAGGTATATCTAACGTTTCTGGTGTGTGTACATGAAGAATATTCAGGCGTGCTATCAGATAGGAGTAACACACTTGCTTGTACATATTAGGAGTGCAACACCTTTTACTGTACACTTGAAGATTTATTTCTCTCTAATATTTATTTGTCAATAAAATTATTAGTTGGAATATTTTAAACAAATGCAGACATATGAAAGTCTCCATGTATGGTTACATGAAGGATAACCAAGAACCAAGTGTTCAGGATGCATCCTGAGGGATACCTACGCTATATTGATGGCACATTTCTACACTCTAGTGGATAGAAGTGGTGTTGGACACATCACAACGGAGTCACAACAGCGGCCATGGATAGGCAGGGACGTACAGTGCTACCCGTTTCACTAATACACCTGCGCCCGATATAATGTGGCGTGTTATTTGAAAGACTACCACACTTGACTTTATATATTAGGACTACAGCAATTTCCATTGTACATCTGAAGATTTATAATTATATAATGTGTAATTGTCATTAGAATTACTATCGTCTAGTTAGAATTTGGTAAATAAATGGAGGTATATGAACCGCTTCTGGTATGATTACATGAAAGACCAAGTGTTCTAAATGAGTTCTAAGGGAAACCTAAACTACACTGGTGTCACATTTCTACACCCTTATGGAAATCTACACCCACTTGTGAAATAAGGACCCGTCACAAGAGCGCGGACATTAGTAGTGGAGTTGCAAAATGTTACCCCCTCCCCCTCACCTATAATCTGTTAGACAAACATGACACACTTGCTTCTATATATTATGCGTGCAGTACGTTTTACTTTAGAATTTAATATTTATTTGTCTTCAATATTTATTTCTCAATAACCGTTTATTTTAACGTGTGTTTTATTTATTTCGATTTAATTAAGCCCTTGGTGTACGGAGCAGTTAATGTTCCTTCAGCACTCGTGTCTGAGGAGCACATTTCAGGTAGGCTGGCACAGATGGGAAAAC
Organism: Prosapia bicincta; assembly: GCA_036971475.1. Classification (NCBI taxonomy): domain Eukaryota; kingdom Metazoa; phylum Arthropoda; class Insecta; order Hemiptera; family Cercopidae; genus Prosapia; species Prosapia bicincta. The sequence goes on along the minus strand of JBAIZL010000179.1, from coordinate 207,509 downwards.
CAGTATAATATATAGGATTGTTGTAGGGATGAAGCTTTTACGGAACTACGAGAAGAAGAAAATCGCGTGCGTTATTCCCTGAAATGAGGACACGATGAAGTGGAGTAAATAAACAGCTGTTCTATATTTCCTCTGCGACCCCATTTCACCTCTGTTGAGCAGGTCTTGGGCCTAATTCATCAGGAATAAGTCGGACGACGGATCATTGTGGTAAAAAAGGAAGAAGAATGAAGATGGTAAAACTGAAGAATGTGACAGGAGGTTCAGTCTTTCTCCGAGTCAAAACTCACAAGATCCTTCGCTCAGGATGTCTACAGTCTAACGTATGAAAACTCTACCCCCACGAATCCATCCTGAAACTGCCCGAGACGAGGGGTTTAGTGCCACTGACTGTACCAGAGTATTGCAACAATGCTGTAAGGCCTAGACGGGTCACTGAGCCGCTGCTAGGACGAGACAGCAACAGCTCTTCCAGAACTACTCAGGACCAGTACAACCTTCTGGGCGGCCAGTATGCGTACCTCGATACCCCGTCTGAATAGTTCACTGCAGGTAGTGCAATCGGACTTTTATCCACTCCCGGGTGGCCTTACGTAAGGGCCTGACCCCCAGACTAGGAACCTGGTCCTAGGCAGGCATAACCTACCCGTTAGATAAAGTAAATATACAGCGAGCTTAAGGCGTTGAAATTTTGTCGATATAATAACGAACAATCTTCCCCCAAAACCTGACGTTTTCGCTAAACTGTTTAAACAGCACACCTTGTTCAAACGGTCACAACAGCCACGCGGTCACAGATACGTAAACGCTACTTTGCAATTCTAACTGCTCACAGATATATCACGCTAATGGTTTTTAAAACAAATAAAAATGCAAATAATCTGGATTTATGTCATCTAATAACCATGGCTAGGCAATGCGAAGCAGTGTCACCAAGGCAACAGACAACAATGCCCGGACGTGTGCCAAAATGTACGCGGGATCGTCTCCTCTGATAACACGCAATCGCATTGCTCACAATGAATTACCACTTTTACAGCTATAATTTCAGTCAATTCATGCCCACATTTTGCTTGTTTAACGTTTGATACGGCAGAAAATATGTGTATATATGTGATCTACCGCAGTGGCCTTTGTGAGGTATCTGTGTTTGCGGGGTATTTTATATCCGTGTAAGATATCTGACTGGAGATATTTTTACGGCCGTGTATCAAATTTCACAGGGACATTTTGTGAACCATTGGCGTTGACCAAGAACAGCGATGGACATGGCCTATTTATGTGGCAGTGAAACACAAACCAAGTAGTGACATAATAATCAAGCCTAACATGAAACGACAAACTATGGGCCCACGTGTTTTTAAAATTATTATGCAAGTTTTAAATATTCTTTTATCCCTTAATACATATTAGCAAACAAATACATAAACATCGTTTGACAGTTTCCCCAAAACAAGATCATCATTTAGGTGTTGAAACTAGTTCGGTTTTATGACGTCTTGAGGGTTGTACGCAATAGTATACAAAAACTATCCGGATCTCGCTTGAATGAAGTTCTCGTGACACGTAAGACGAGAATCGGTATGAGCGGGTAATCGATAAACCCACTAGCATACCTACAGGCTGGCACTTGGCTCTTAAGTAGAACTTTAGTATTCATCATTTAAAAAACATCAGACACTGTCGTCATCTCTCATCGTGGCCATAAATCGCGGCCTACTCGTCCCAACCCTTAGACAATCGTATGAGCACGCTTGCGTGACCGCCCTATTTGCATTTGAATTTATTTATACCATACATTAAAAAGTATTAATAAAAAACAAAATAGCCTCAATCCTATGATTCAGTGGAAGTGCAAGAGTCGATGGCTCGAAAATTACTTGCGAGCACCTCTTTCCCCTCGCCTAGAGCGGCTCGCCGAGTTCAGCAGCCCCCAAGGGCCAGCTTTAGGTTGACCTAAAGTACATTCAAACTTAAAACAAATTTAATTTAACTAATACCGTTCATAAAGCGTAGGGAAAGCATTGTAAAGTATATACGTAGATAATCCTGGTCTAGGATGTACTGAATACTGACAGCTTTCATAGGCAGTGCTAAGTGGAGTGCATAGAAGCACAGGGTTGTATCACTTGCCACACTGTCTAAATAACTTACTGAGTATGCACGCTAAAATGATGCACTTCACCTTACGTTCCAAAAGAAGAGACATAAAAAAAGGAAGAGTTATAATAAAGGAAAAGCTATATTAAGAGAAGAGTTATAACAAAGGAAGAGATATAATAAGGGAAGAGATATAACAAAGGAAGAGACATGATAAGGGAGCATATAAAAGAAAGAAAGAGATTTAATAAGGAAAGAGATATAATAAGAGAAGATACATATTAAAGAAAGAGATATAATAAGGGAAGAGATTTAACAAAGGAAAAGATATATTGAGGGAAGATATAAAAACTAAGGAAGAGATATAATAAGGGAAGAGATATAATAAGAGAAGGGATATAATAAGGGAAGAGATATAATAAGGGAAGAGATATAATAAGAGAAGGGATATAATAAGGGAAGAGATATAACAAAGGAAGAGATAGAATACGGGAAGAAATGTAACAAAGGAAGAGATATAACAAAGGGAGATATATATTAAGAGAAGAGATATAATAAGAGAAGAGATATAACTAAGGAAGAGATATCATAAAGGAAGGGATATAAAAAAGGAAAAGATATAATAAGGGGAGATATTAAAAAAAGGTAGAGATATAATAGGGGAAGAGATATAGTAAGAGAAGGAAAATAATAAGAGAAGAGATATAATAAGGGAACAGATATAACAAATAAAGAGGTAGAATAAGGGAAGAGATATAATAAGAGAAGGAATATATTAAGAGAAGAGATGTAATAAGAGAACAGATATAACAACAAACGAGATAGAATAAGGGAAGAGATATATTAAGAGAAGAAATATAATAAGAGAAGAGATATAATAGGAGAACAGATATAACAAATAAAGAGATAGAATACGGGAAGAGATATAACAAAGGAAGAGATATAATAAGGGAAGATTAAAAACAAAGGACGAGATATAATAAGAAAAGAGATATAATCAGAGAAGGGATCTAATAAGGGAAGAGATATAACAAAGGAAGAGATAGAATAAGGGAAGAGATATAAAAAAAGGATGAGATATAATAAGAGAAGAGATATAATAAGAGAACAGATATAACAAATAAAGAGATAGAATAAGGGAAGGGGTATAATAAAGAGTGATATAATAAGGGGAGAAATATAATAAGGAAAGAGATATAATCAAGGAAGAGATATAATCAGGGAAGAGATATGACAAAAGGAAGAGATATACCAAGAGAAGAGATATATCAAAGGAGGAGATATAATAAGAGAAGAGATATAACAAAGGAAGAGATGTAATAAGGTAAGGGATATAAAATAGGAAGAGATATAATAAGAGGAGATATTAAAAAAAGGAAGAGATATAATAAGAGAAGGAATAGAATAAGAGAAGATACATAACAAAGGAGGAGATATAATAAGGGAAAATTAAAAATAAAGGACGAGATATAATAAGAAAAGAGATATAATAAGAGAAGGGATCTAATAAGGGAAGAGACATATTAAGGGAAGAGATAAAATAAGAGAAGGGATATAACAAGGGAAGAGATATATGGGAAGTGTTGGCTAAGAAAAAGCCGTAATGATCTTTAACGAAAGGTCTTTACGGAGTTAGAAAACATTACATCTCGAGTCGAGAGGGTTGCCAGCTGATCTCAATCTAACTACGTCGAACGTAAGAAGGCGTTCGGCAATGAAAGAAAAGATTAGAAATAACTATAGTTAAAGATTTGAAATTCGTCTGGTACTGACCATCTAGACGAACGGGGCCCCACATCAATGATTACATTTTTTGGATTTTATAACACCAATGAAACTTAAAATATCTGTTTAAAGTGACGGTGCGTGTAAGTTCAACTCAACACTATGGTTTTCTTGTGTGTTCATATGTTACTCCCTTACTTTTAATGTGTTTTTTTTACATAGCATTAGACCTATATCTACTATTAATCGCTTCAAGATTTTTTTTATGAACGCATTCGTAATAAGAATAGTTAGATAACTTACAAAGAAATCGCTTTTTAATTCCCATGTTGCCCAATTAAACATTAGGTGTACATTTAATCCGACCAGAAACAGCATAAATTGTGAGTTGTGAGCATGTAATTTTCAAACACTCTCCGAGAAACCTCTCGCAATACTTTATCGCGCTAGGCCCCCTGGTACAGAATGCTGTGCAACCTCTACCTCGACCATCGAGAGGTGTTCACACTCTCCGCATAGGATCCCAGCTCCACTCCGTCACACGTGACAATCGCAATCAGCCGCTCATTGTGCGACCTCTACCTTGACCATCGAGAGGTGTTCACCCTCTCCGCCTAAGATCCCTGCTCCAATCCGCCACACGTGACAATCGCAATTAGCCGCTGAATTGTGCGACCTCTACCTTGACCATCGAGACGTGTTCATCCTCTCCGCATAGGATCCCAGCTCCAATCCGCCACACGTGACAATCGCAATCAGCCGCTCATTGTGCGACCTCTACCTTGACCATCGAGAGGTGTTCACCCTCTCCGCCTAAGATCCCTGCTCCAATCCGCCACACGTGACAATCGCAATCAGCCGCTCATTGTGCGACCTCTACCTTGACCATCGAGAGATGTTCACCCTCTCCGCCTAAGATCCCTGCTCCAATCCGCCACACGTGACAATCGCAATTAGCCGCTGAATTGTGCGACCTCTACCTTGACCATCGAGACGTGTTCATCCTCTCCGCATAGGATCCCAGCTCCAATCCGCCACACGTGACAATCGCAATCAGCCGCTCATTGTGCGACCTCTACCTTGACCATCGAGAGGTGTTCACCCTCTCCGCCTAAGATCCCTGCTCCAATCCGCCACACGTGACAATCGCAATTAGCCACTGCATTGTGCGACCTCTACCTTGACCATCGAGAGGTGTTCACCCTCTCCGCCTAAGATCCCTGCTCCAATCCGCCACACGTGACAATCGCAATCAGCCGCTCATTGTGCGACCTCTACCTTGACCATCGAGAGGTGTTCACCCTCTCCGCCTAAGATCCCTGCTCCAATCCGCCACACGTGACAATCGCAATCAGCCGCTCATTGTGCGACCTCTACCTTGACCATCGAGAGGTGTTCACCCTCTCCGCCTAAGATCCCTGCTCCAATCCGCCACACGTGACAATCGCAATTAGCCGCTGCATTATGCAACCCCTACCTTGACCATCGAGCCGTGTTCATCCTCTCCGCATAGGATCCCAGCTCCACTCCGCCACACGTGACAATCGCAATCAGCCGCTGCATTGTGCAACCCCTACCTTGACCATCGAGACGTGTTCATCCTCTCCGCATAGGATCCCAGCTCCACTCCGCCACACGTGACAATCGCAATCAGCCGCTGCATTGTGCGACCTCTACCTTGACCATCGAGAGGTGTTCACCCTCTCCGCATAGGATCCCAGCTCCACTCCGTCACACGTGACAATCGCAATCAGCCGCTGCATTGTGCAACCTCTACCTCGACCATCGAGAGGTGTTCACTCTCTCCGCATAGGATCCCAGCTCCACTCCGTCACACGTGACAATCGCAATCAGCCGCTGCATTGTGCGACCTCTACCTCGACCATCGAGAGGTGTTCACCCTCTCCGCATAGGATCCCAGCTCCACTCCGCCACACGTGACAATCGCAATCAGCCGCTGCATTGTGCAACCTCTAACTCGACCATCGAGACGTGTTCATCCTCTCCGCATAGGATCCCAGCTCCACTCCGCCACACGTGACAATCGCAATCAGCCGCTGCATTGTGCGACCTCTACCTTGACCATCGAGAGGTGTTCACCCTCTCCGCATAGGATCCCAGCTCCACTCCGCCACACGTGACAATCGCAATCAGCCGCTGCATTGTGCAACCTCTAACTCGACCATCGAGACGTGTTCATCCTCTCCGCATAGGATCCCAGCTCCACTCCGCCACACGTGACAATCGCAATCAGCCGCTGCATTGTGCGACCTCTACCTTGACCATCGAGAGGTGTTCACCCTCTCCGCATAGGATCCCAGCTCCACTCCGCCACACGTGACAATCGCAATCAGCCGCTGCATTGTGCGACCTCTACCTTGACCATCGAGAGGTGTTCACCCTTTCCGCATAGGATCCCAGCTCCACTCCGCCACACGTGACAATCGCAATCAGCCGCTGCATTGTGCAACCTCTAACTCGACCATCGAGACGTGTTCATCCTCTCCGCATAGGATCCCAGCTCCACTCCGCCACACGTGACAATCGCAATCAGCCGCTGCATTGTGCGACCTCTACCTTGACCATCGAGAGGTGTTCACCCTCTCCGCATAGGATCCCAGCTCCACTCCGCCACACGTGACAATCGCAATCAGCCGCTGCATTGTGCAACCTCTAACTCGACCATCGAGACGTGTTCATCCTCTCCGCATAGGATCCCAGCTCCACTCCGCCACACGTGACAATCGCAATCAGTCGCTGCATTGTGCAACCTCTAACTCGACCATCGAGACGTGTTCACCCTCTCCGCATAGGATCCCAGCTCCACTCCGCCACACGTGACAATCGCAATCAGCCGCTGCATTGTGTGACCTCTACCTTGACCATCGAGACGTGTTCACACTCTCCGCATAGGATCCCAGCTCCACTCCGTCACACGTGACAATCGCAATCAGCCGCTCATTGTGCGACCTCTACCTTGACCATCGAGAGGTGTTCACCCTCTCCGCCTAAGATCCCTGCTCCAATCCGCCACACGTGACAATCGCAATCAGCCGCTGCATTATGCAACCTCTAACTCGACCATCGAGAGGTGTTCACCCTCTCCGCCTAAGATCCCTGCTCCAATCCGCCACACGTGACAATCGCAATCAGCCGCTGCATTGTGCAACCTCTAACTCGACCATCGAGAGGTGTTCACCCTCTCCGCATAGGATCCCAGCTCCACTCCGCCACACATGACAATCGCAATCAGCCGCTGCATTGTGCAACCTCTAACTCGACCATCGAGAGGTGTTCACCCTCTCCGCATAGGATCCCAGCTCCACTCCGTCACACGTGACAATCGCAATCAGCCGCTCATTGTGCGACCTCTACCTTGACCATCGAGAGGTGTTCACCCTCTCCGCCTAAGATCCCTGCTCCAATCCGCCACACGTGACAATCGCAATCAGCCGCTGCATTGTGCAACCTCTAACTCGACCATCGAGAGGTGTTAACCCTCTCCGCATAGAATCCCAGCTCCACTCCGCCACACATGTCAATCGCAATCAGCCGCTGCATTGTGCAACCTCTAACTCGACCATCGAGAGGTGTTCACCCTCTCCGCATAGGATCCCAGCTCCACTCCGCACACACGTGACAATCGCAATCAGCCGCTGCATTGTGCAACCTCTAACTCGACCATCGAGAGGTGTTCACCCTCTCCGCATAGGATCCCAGCTCCACTCCGCCACACATGACAATCGCAATCAGCCGCTGCATTGTGCAACCTCTAACTCGACCATCGAGAGGTGTTCACCCTCTCCGCATAGGATCCCAGCTCCACTCCGCACACACGTGACAATCGCAATCAGCCGCTGCATTATGCAACCTCTAACTCGACCATCGAGAGGTGTTCACCCTCTCCGCCTAAGATCCCTGCTCCAATCCGCCACACGTGACAATCGCAATCAGCCGCTGCATTGTGCAACCTCTAACTCGACCATCGAGAGGTGTTCACCCTCTCCGCATAGGATCCCAGCTCCACTCCGCCACACATGACAATCGCAATCAGCCGCTGCATTGTGCAACCTCTAACTCGACCATCGAGAGGTGTTCACCCTCTCCGCATAGGATCCCAGCTCCACTCCGTCACACGTGACAATCGCAATCAGCCGCTCATTGTGCGACCTCTACCTTGACCATCGAGAGGTGTTCACCCTCTCCGCCTAAGATCCCTGCTCCAATCCGCCACACGTGACAATCTCAATCAGCCGCTGCATTGTGCAACCTCTAACTCGACCATCGAGAGGTGTTCACCCTCTCCGCATAGGATCCCAGCTCCACTCCGCCACACATGACAATCGCAATCAGCCGCTGCATTGTGCAACCTCTAACTCGACCATCGAGAGGTGTTCACCCTCTCCGCATAGGATCCCAGCTCCACTCCGCACACACGTGACAATCGCAATCAGCCGCTGCATTGTGCAACCTCTAACTCGACCATCGAGAGGTGTTCACCCTCTCCGCATAGGATCCCAGCTCCACTCCGCCACACATGACAATCGCAATCAGCCGCTGCATTGTGCAACCTCTAACTCGACCATCGAGAGGTGTTCACCCTCTCCGCATAGGATCCCAGCTCCACTCCGCACACACGTGACAATCGCAATCAGCCGCTGCATTGAGCGACCTCTACCTTGACCATCGAGAGGTGTTCACCCTCTCCGCATAGGATCCCAGCTCCACTCCGCCACACATGACAATCGCAATCAGCCGCTGCATTGTGCGACCTCTACCTCGACCATCGAGAGGTGTTCACCCTCTCCGCATAGGATCCCAGCTCCACTCCGCCACACATGACAATCGCAATCAGCCGCTGCATTGTGCAACCTCTAACTCGACCATCGAGAGTTGTTCACCCTCTCCGCATAGGATCCCAGCTCCACTCCGCCACACATGACAATCGCAATCAGCCGCTGCATTGTGCGTCCGATAGTCTTAACATTGTTTTCATTAGCGACCAATAAACGCGAGTTTGCTACAATAATAAGCAATAATCACTGCCCATAAAGCTGGCGCCCATTGGGCATAAGACGAGAAATACACTTTTTATTAGACCATTACCTATTGTCCGGCCTCGTTAACCACTACAATAGTGTAAAATTAATTGTTTAGGTAGCAATCGTTAGGATCATATTAATTACGACCCGGCGCTAACACCGTCTGTTTAACGTTTTGTATAGTTTCTATAACCTTGGTCGTCTTTAGGTGTAACGGTTTAACGATGTAAATGCAATTAACGGAACCTTTATGTCTGCTCGGCGTGTTGCGTTACAGACCAGACATGGCGCACACTTAAATGTCTTACAATAAATAACAGGCGAAAGGCTCTAGTAGACATTATAAACAAAATACTTTGACTTTTTCCTTACTTTCTCATTTCCAATTTTCCGATCTGATACAATTCTTCATATTATCTGTCCTTTAGGTTTACTTGACAACGTTTTCACATGTCTGCCGAGTGTGTATCTTCATTTTTTACCTGTCTGTCTGTCTGTCCTTCTTTCTGTTTGTCTGTCTGTCTTCCTTTCTGTCTGTCTGTTTGTCTGTCGTCTGTCTGTCTATCTATCTGTCTTTCTGTCTGTCGGTCTGTCGTTTGTCTACCTGTCTGCCTGCCTGTCTGTCGTCTGACTGTCTATCTCTGTCTCTCTCTCTCTCTCTCTCTCTCTCTCTCTCTCTCTCTCCCCTCTAATCAATTATTTTTATTATGTTTTATCAAGTTTATATTTGGTTAAAGTATGTTTTATATATGTAATCAAGATATGCGTGTGGTTCTATTTTTATCTGTTTATCGAGTAGTTTCCCGGGTAGCTGGTAAGTACCGACAAAACATGTCCGCTTCTACGTTACTACCCCTCTACGATAAAATAATACAACCCCTCCCCCTATTCCTATATTTTCTTCAGTACTAGCTTCATTCTATTACCCATCCTGCAAAGGGTGTCCAATACCTACACACCATATTACCGCCTTTAACAAAGAGAATGCCTCCTTACATACGCGACTGCTTAAACAAGAAAACTTATTTTATATTTGTATATATATATATATATATATATATATATATATATATATATATATATATATATATATATATATATACAGGGTACACTACATTTACAGAAATACTTAAATATATATACCTGTCAGGTATTACATATAAATTACAAATATTAGTCTTTACAATTAATTTTAAAAATTTTTAAAGTTCCTTTATTAAGCGACAATAATTAATCGTCAAAGGAACAAGATAAATAAATAGGTTTGATCGCGATATAACAAGTACCAAACTGTGTGGTGAGACCAATATTTACACAAATCCAACGCAGCGCCAATAAAAGCATCTCCCTTTTTAATATCAACCCAAACGCCATGAGTTACAGGGAGAACCCGTTGCAGTCAAAGGCTCTGTCATGTTTTCGTAACGTACAGGCTCTCGTCAGACATAAATAATCCATCCTGAGACACGTTGTACGCGCACAATCAGACTAATTTGATAAAAGATCTCTGGCCACGCCCACTGTTTGGATCGCTTTGTGCGACCCGCCTTGTAACCCAACACGCTTCATTCGTTTTACGGTAAGTTGAACCTCCGGTGGAAAAGACGATTATCTTTACTTTCGATCGATGCATTGTAACACGAACATTTTTAATGGAGGGACAGTTATTAAATATTGGGTTTTTTATACGGTTTTTAATGGAGTTTGTTTAAAGTTCAAAAATGTATTCAAATAAACACTAAAAACCGAAGTGTCTTAGGAAAGACGTTGTATGTGGGCGTTTGTTATTGCCAGTTAAATGATGATTTAATTTTAAAAAATCAATTAAAAAAGCTTTTAATTTATAACCTGTCCACTCGTTGAGGTTCCTAGAACAGTTTTTACAGCCAGTGTTGCACTTAAATTCCTGTACATTACGTCACCAGATGAGTAGAGACATGGGTGCAAGTAAGTGTAAATATAATGTGTACGTGACGCTGAACGTGAATATTTAAAGAAACAAAACAAATGAAGACACAACAAAAACTTCTAAAGTAATAGCAACGATAGTTTAACATACAACGATTTATGGATGTTAACTAAATATAATGAATTTGATCAAGCAAAAATTATTAAGCATGGCAATATCAGAGAGTGTAGGGCCTATACGAGATACAAGAGGACATTCGCAGCTCTGGACCAAACACAGAATAGTGTTTCAAAATATTCTGCTCTTATTAAATCTAAATACAAACATACAACTCATGGTTACACTCTCATAAATACTTGATATGACAAAAATATGGTTTATTTGCGAGTCGAAGAAATTGTATTTATTTAAAATTTGTACGACGTTTTAAAAACTAGTTTGTTTCCATCTTTAGACCAGATTTGCTACGTTTTCTCCTTCCGTGGCGTTACCGTCCGCTGTGGACCTTGGATTCCTTAATGAGCTATCACCAGGTAGGGATCCTAAATTATACTCGATTCTCAAATCAACTGTCTTTTTCAATTCCTACTAATAACTTACTCTCTCTCTATCTCGTGTGTGTGTGTGTGTGTGTGTGTCTCTTTATTTAATAAAAAGTAACTATGAAACAAACTTTGTTTGTTGACCTAGGTAGGAATTTTCTCTGTAAAAAATTGTTATAATATATGTTATCTTATAAAAACACAATTTTTGCTTAAAATCATCAATTCTTTGAATATGTAACTATCTTCAGGAGTAACTTGACTTCCCTATGAAAACACTACCAATGTCTTTAAGGAGACACTGATTCCTACGCTCCTAAATAGGAGAGTCTGCTTCTGAACAGACTACTAGGCTACTAAACTGAGATCCATATTTACTCAATGCTCCTCTTCGGATAAGCAGAACGTACTTGCTAGACGGTTGAACCATTTGGTGACGTGTTGACCAGTATAGACTACAGCCTCCTGTCAGCTCCAGTTTTGAACAAGTTGTGAGATTATCACCATCCATGGCTCCCCATCCACGTAGCCGGGCTTTTGGTGACGGTAGTGCTTCGACCTTGTGCAAGTGTCCTGCTAGTATCGTGGTCTTACAGCAAGAGAGAGAGAGAAGTGTTTATATCGCCACAAGAGTCATTCTTGCTTGTCTGACTGCTTGTTCTTCCCGCGTTGCTGACTGACTCATAAGTGTTCATGGTATTAGAAGGCTCTGGTTGATGCAGTTGTGTTCCGTCTTCCATACAGAAGACGGCATCATGAAGATATATACCCCTGACCGCAGAGCACATAAAGCTTGGGGCTGAAGGTCATGGTCCTTGTGCAGGCCACCTTCCTGTTTGCAGCCCGACAGCCAATGAAATCACTGGTTTCTCAGTCACTACACTTTTACCCAGTTCAGTTGAAGCAACCGATACGGCTACAATTCTCCCATCGTATTTGCTTAGTGGTTTTCCTACAGCTAGCCATCCTTGATAGCTTTGCCTGAAGTTCCAGTGTTACCTGAACCTGGCAACGCAGAACTGTCCACGTATGGAGCCAGTATTCCTTTGGGAAATCTTTGTGGAATATTACTAGTGCTAGCTTTGAGACTAACGGAACAATATTTGGCAGATTATGATGCAGCGAAATGTTAGATAATAGGCAACCTTTAAAACGACAGCAATGTCCACTAATACCTTTAATTATAAAACTCAGATATCACGTGACAATAAACAAACAGTTTACAAAACTTTACTGGAAATACTAATTTTACGTTCTGTGCCCAATTACACAGTTTAATCAAGCTGCACAAAGCAGTTTACAGTAGACCCGTAGATAGAACGAAGTACGAGGACGTCAAGCCTTGACCTTCGGCACGTTCATCAAATACGTATCGGAAAATGTCGTGCATGTTCGCACACATCAGCCTTCCATATTAACCTATTAACGAGCCCTTTCTTTGATTGGCCGCCGTCTAATGGGTGTACATAATTACCACAATTAGTCCTGCGGAGTTCGCTAGGCAACCGATTATACTGGCTTTCCCTTTTTGTTACTATGAAGTATCGATTTTCGTTCGAATGCTTTCACTTCGGACACGTTTGCGAAACAAATAAATATCGAAAACCTTCTGAGATATTACAAGCAAAATGAGGATTCTATAGTGTCCTAAGGGAAACGTTGGCTAGTAATCGCCTGATAAATACATGGTGATCCTTAATAAAAATTAAAGGCTATCGTTCCCTAATAGGGACGGAGAGGTGTAATACATCACTATCTGATAAGTATACAGGAGGAATAATGTAATATATGCCATCGCCTGATAAGTATATAGGAGGGATAAGGTGAAATATTCCATCGTTAATAAGTATATAGGGGGAATAAGGTGAAATATTCCATCTTTAATAAGTATAAGGGATTAATAAGGTGAAATATTCCATCGTTAATAAGTATATAGGAGGGATAAGGTGAAATATTCCATCGTTAAAAAGTATATAGGAGGGATAAGGTGAAATATTCCTTCGTTAAAAAGTATATAGGAGGAATAAGGTGAAATATTCCATCGTTAATAAGTATATAGGGGGAATAAGGTGAAATATTCCATCTTTAATAAGTATATAGGAGAAATAAGGTGAAATATTCCATCGTTAATAAGTATATAGGGGGAATAAGGTGAAATATTCCATCGTTAATAAGTATATAGGGGGAATAAAGTGAAATATTCCATCTTTAATAAGTATATAGGGGGAATAAGGTGAAATATTCCATCGTTAATAAGTATATAGGGGGAATAAGGTGAAATATTCCATCGTTAATAAGTATATAGGAGGAATAAGGTGAAATATTCCATCGTTAATAAGTATATAGGGGGAATAAGGTGAAATATTCCATCGTTAATAAGTATATAGGGGGAATAAGGTGAAATATTCCATCGTTAATAAGTATATAGGGGGAAGAAGGTGAAATATTCCATCGTTAATAAGTATATAGGGGGAATAAGGTGAAATATTCAATCGTTAATAAGTATATAGGAGGAATAAGGTGAAATATTCCATCGTTAATAAGTATATAGGGGGAATAAGGTGAAATATTCCATCGTTAATAAGTATATAGGGGGAATAAGGTGAAATATTCCATCGTTAATAAGTATATAGGGGAGAATAAGGTGAAATATTCCATCTTTAATAAGTATATAGGAGGAATAAGGTGAAATATTCCATCGTTAATAAGTATATAGGAGGAATAAGGTGAAATAGTCCATCGTTAATAAGTATATAGGAGGAATAAGGTGAAATATTCCATCTTTAATAAGTATATAGGAGGAATAAGGTGAAATATTCCATCGTTAATAAGTATATAGGAGGAATAAGGTGAAATATTCCATCGTTAATAAGTATATAGGAGGAATAAGGTGAAATATTCCATCGTTAATAAGTATATAGGAGGAATAAGGTGAAATATTCCATCTTTAATAAGTATATAGGAGGAATAAGGTGAAATATTCCATCGTTAATAGGTATATAGGAGGAATAAGGTGAAATATTCCATCGTTAATAAGTATATAGGAGGAATAAGGTGAAATATTCCATCTTTAATAAGTATATAGGAGGAATAAGGTGAAATATTCCATCGTTAATAGGTATATAGGAGGAATAAGGTGAAATATTCCATCGTTAATAAGTATATAGGAGGAATAAGGTGAAATATTCCATCTTTAATAAGTATATAGGAGGAATAAGGTGAAATATTCCATCGTTAATAAGTATATAGGAGGAATAAGGTGAAATATTCCATCTTTAATAAGTATATAGGAGGAATAAGGTGAAATATTCCATCGTAAATAAGTATATAGGGGGAATAAGGTGAAATATTCCATCTTTAATAAGTATAAGGGATTAATAAGGTGAAATATTCCATCGTTAATAAGTATATAGGAGGGATAAGGTGAAATATTCCATCATTAAAAAGTATATAGGAGGAATAAGGTGAAATATGCCATCGTTAATAAGTATATAGGGGGAATAAGGTGAAATATTCCATCGTTAATAAGTATATAGGAGGGATAAGGTGAAATATTCCATCGTTAATAAGTATATAGGAGTAATAAGGTGAAATATTCCATCGTTGATAAGTATATAGGGGGAATAAGTCTAAATGTTCCATCGTTGATAAGTATATAGGAGGAATAAGTCTAAATATTCCATCGTTGATAAGTATATAGGAGGAATAAGTCTAAATATTCCATCGTTGATAAGTATATAGGAGGAATAAGTCTAAATATTCCATCGTTGATAAGTATATAGGAGGAATAAGTCTAAATATTCCATCGTTGATAAGTATATAGGAGGAATAAGTCTAAATATTCCATCGTTGATAAGTATATAGGAGGAATAAGTCTAAATATTCCATCGTTGATAAGTATATAGGAGGAATAAGTCTAAATATTCCATCGTTGATAAGTATATAGGAGGAATAAGTCTAAATATTCCATCGTTGATAAGTATATAGGAGGAATAAGTCTAAATATTCCATCGTTGATAAGTATATAGGAGGAATAAGTCTAAATATTCCATCGTTGATAAGTATATAGGAGGAATAAGTCTAAATATTCCATCGTTGATAAGTATATAGGAGGAATAAGTCTAAATATTCCATCGTTGATAAGTATATAGGAGGAATAAGTCTAAATATTCCATCGTTGATAAGTATATAGGAGGAATAAGTCTAAATATTCCATCGTTGATAAGTATATAGGAGGAATAAGTCTAAATATTCCATCGTTGATAAGTATATAGGAGGAATAAGTCTAAATATTCCATCGTTGATAAGTATATAGGAGGAATAAGTCTAAATATTCCATCGTTGATAAGTATATAGGAGGAATAAGTCTAAATATTCCATTGTTGATAAGTATATAGGAGGAATAAGTCTAAATATTCCATTGTTGATAAGTATATAGGAGGAATAAGTCTAAATATGCCATCGTTGATAAGTATATAAAAGGAATCAGGTAAAATATGCTATCTTCTGATAAGTATGTACGAGGAATAAGATGAAATATGTATATAGGAGGATTAAGGTGAAATATTCCATCGTTGATAAGTATATAAAAGGAATCAGGTAAAATATTGGTGAAATATTCCATCGTTGATAAGTATATACAAGGAATCAGGTTGAATATTCCATCACCTGATAAGTATTTACGACGGATAAGTATATAGGAGGAATAAGGTAAATTATTCCATCGTTAACAAGTATATAAAATTAATCAGGTAAAATATGTCGCCTGATACGTATGTACGAGGAATAAGGTGAAATATGTCATCCCCTGATAAGTATATAGAAGGAATAGATTGAAATATTCCACCGTTGATAAGTATATAGGAGGGATAATGTAAAACATGCCATCGCTTGATAAGTATATAGCAGGAATAAGGTAAAATATGCCATCGCCTGATAAGTATATAGCAGGAATAAGATGAAATATGCCATCGCCTGATAAGTATATAGCAGGAATAAGATGAAATATGCCATCGCCTGATAAGTATATAGCAGGAATAAGATGAAATATGCCATCGCCTGATAAGTATATAGGAGGGATAAGATAAAATAAACCATCGCCTGGTGAGTATATGGGAGGGAAAAGATAAAATACGAGTATACCATTGCCTGATATGTAAATGGGATGAAAGTAAATAAAGCTATCATCGCCTGTTCGGTACATTATTAGTATTTGGAATACTCTCATCATCTGAAGAATGATGAGAAAAATGTGATAAATACGATCAATGCCTGGTAAGTGCATGAGCTTTTTATGAACAAAAGCTATCAAATGGTAGGTTTATAAATAGGGCATGATGAAAGGTCTTCCTGATAAGTGATAGCGTCTGGTAGAGTCTACAATCACCTAATAATTATTATAAGGAGTATGGTTAAATCTGCGATCACCTAATAGGTAGTAGGGTCTCGTAGAGTCTATAATCACCTGATTTATTATGTAAGCAGTATCGTAAAGTTGGTCATCACCTGATAGGTAGTAAGGTCTGGTAGAGGAGTCTATAATCACATGATAATTAATGAAAGGAGTATGGTTAAGTGTGTCATCACCTGATAGGTAGTAAGGTCTGGTAGAGGAGTCTATAATCACATGATAATTAATGAAAGGAGTATGGTTAAGTGTGTCATCACCTGATAGGTAGTAAGGTCTGGTAGAGGAGTCTATAATCACATGATAATTAATGAAAGGAGTATGGTTAAGTGTGTCATCACCTGATAGGTAGTAAGGTCTGGTAGAGGAGTCTATAATCACATGATAATTAATGAAAGGAGTATGGTTAAGTGTGTCATCACCTGATAGGTAGTAAGGTCTGGTAGAGGAGTCTATAATCACATGATAATTAATGAAAGGAGTATGGTTAAGTGTGTCATCACCTGATAGGTAGTAAGGTCTGGTAGAGGAGTCTATAATCACATGATAATTAATGAAAGGAGTATGGTTAAGTGTGTCATCACCTGATAGGCAGTAAGGTCTGGTAGAGGAGTCTATAATCACATGATAATTAATGAAAGGAGTATGGTTAAGTGTGTCATCACCTGATAGGCAGTAAGGTCTGGTAGAGGAGTCTATAATCACATGATAATTAATGAAAGGAGTATGGTTAAGTGTGTCATCACCTGATAGGTAGTAAGGTCTGGTAGAGGAGTCTATAATCACATGATAATTAATGAAAGGAGTATGGTTAAGTGTGTCATCACCTGATAGGTAGTAAGGTCTGGTAGAGGAGTCTATAATCACATGATAATTAATGAAAGGAGTATGGTTAAGTGTGTCATCACCTGATAGGTAGTAAGGTCTGGTAGAGGAGTCTATAATCACATGATAATTAATGAAAGGAGTATGGTTAAGTGTGTCATCACCTGATAGGCAGTAAGGTCTGGTAGAGGAGTCTATAATCACATGATAATTAATGAAAGGAGTATGGTTAAGTGTGTCATCACCTGATAGGTAGTAAGGTCTGGTAGAGGAGTCTATAATCACATGATAATTAATGAAAGGAGTATGGTTAAGTGTGTCATCACCTGATAGGTAGTAAGGTCTGGTAGAGGAGTCTATAATCACATGATAATTAATGAAAGGAGTATGGTTAAGTGTGTCATCACCTGATAGGTAGTAAGGTCTGGTAGAGGAGTCTATAATCACATGATAATTAATGAAAGGAGTATGGTTAAGTCTGTCATCACCTGATGAGAAATGGGAGCAATACATAGGCTATTGGTAACTATCGTATGGACTTTAATATCACACAGGATTTACAGGAGAGAGACGAAGAAGATTTGACCGGCATCACATCCTTTATTACGTCATAAAGACCTGGTAAATTAGATGGATCCCCCAAACTTATTCAGGGTGCATATGAGACATCTAATGCCTACTTTCTATACTGTTTGCAGTAGGATATTGTGGGACGGTATCGATCCCCAATAGTGAATACGAGGCACAAAAGCCTACGTCCTATACCGGTGACAAGGACGATCTACTTGGATTAATAATGACAGACAATCGCAATTAATGAATACAACACAATTATATAAACAAGTGCTAAAATTATGTAGAAAAAGAGCGGCAAAGGTGTCGAGGTAAGACCTCTAGCGCAACGCCGCTACTCATCAGCTCACCAATCGCCGTTGCCGCAAGTCGTATTGTCCGCGTGCCTATTCCCACACGTGTGTAAACGAGAGCGAATATGTAGTAATTGTATTAAAGCAGATTAAGAAAGACGGGGGAAGTTACGCAACCGTGTCAAGGATAAAGCGAGCCGGACCGTGACGAGCTTAACTAGCCTGAACCGTCAAAACAGATACTGCACTGCACAAATCGTTAACCTAGGATCGGTTCGGCTTAGTCAGATAGTCAGCACCCGTAGGCAAATATATCGTTTAGCGTGGAGACTTTAACTCCATCGTAAAGTTCTGCTTTGCTTGGTTAACGGTTGTTAAGGGTTAAGGTCACTAATTGGGGGGAGAGAGAAGAGTAAATCGTTTTGTATGGTGATCCAAGGGTAGTAAGTATTCCAAGGGTAGAAAGAAATATATTCACATTGTTTAGCGTGGGGACTTTAAAACTCCGTCGTAAAGTTCAGTTTTGCATGGTGAACGGTTGTTAATGGTTAAGGTCACTAATTTTAAGAGTAAACCACTTTGCATAACGATAGCACTCTTAGGATAGAAAGAAAGGTATTCACATTGTTTAGCGTGGAGACTTCAACTCCGTCGAAAAGTTCTGCTTTTCAAGGTAAGTGGTTGTTAAGAGTTTACGGTCACTAATAGGAGATGCAGAAGAGTAAACCGATTTGTACGGCAATAGCACTCCAAGGGTAGAAAGAAAGGTATTCACATTGTTCAGCGTGGAGACTTCAACTCCGTCATAAAATATTTTTTCCTTGTAAAGTGAGTGGTTAAGGGTTTAGGTGACTAATTGCAAGGAGAGAGAAGAGTAAAGTACTTCGTATAGTGATAGCACTTTGAGTGTAGAAAGAAAGGTGGACACATTGTTTAACGTGGAGACTTTAACTCCATCGTAAAATGTTCTGATTTGCAAGGTGAGCGGTTGTTAACAGTTTAGGTGACTAATTAAGAATATAGTAAATCGCTTTGTATATGGTGATAGCACTTGCAAATTAGAAAGAAAGGTGGACACATTGTTTCAAAATGTTTTATAGTAACATTAAAAACACTTACACAATACGGGAAGGACGACAGTATTTTAAATAATCTCTTCTCATTTACTTGAAAATTATGATTAAAAGATGTTTTTATTTTACGGATATAAGCCAGTATTCAAATTCTTCTTTTGCCGATTAGACGCTGTTCGAGTGAGCCGTGACTGCCCACAACACAGAGTTCTTAATCTATATTTTTATTGCCCGAGGCTTTAGCTGTTAGCCACTATAATTCCGATAAAACAAAGATTCGGTTACTTTCTGGGCTACTATAATCTAACCTGAAAACACGAGATTTGTAATGTCCAAAATACAGGTAGTTTCATGACGCTCCCAAACGTTACTAGTGATTCGACATCTTTCACATTTTAATAAATTATTCTTCAAAAAAACAGAAGGAAACCACGCAGGATAGCAGATCTCTTCTTTGCCCCGGCTTAGAGGTCTGTGAGCGCCCTTGCATGAGTGGTGTTCTAACTTTACCATATTCCCAGTACTAGAAGTTATTATGTTCTATCACAAGGTCATCTTATTTTCCTTCTAATTGTTCATTCAAGGGGGCTGACACACCCCAACTACTTAACCTTTAGGACCAGAAAAATATTTCATAGTAATGTTTTGTATCTTGGTCGAATGAGAAGGCTTTAGTTTTATTCTTTTTCTTTTTTTGTAGTGACCAATCAGAAGAATTGTCACCGCCAAATGTGGATAGAAAGGGAGCGTGAATATAGGTAAAAGTAAAGGAAGGTCATAAACCCCTTTGATATAGGACATAGGAAAGATATTTTGGCAACGCGTGAGCATGGTCTGAAGTAGAACTGGGTGAAGCGAGGTATCTACCCGCTATTTCAGACGACCTTAGCATCGATGCTACGACTGAGGACGTGACAAAGTGCAATGTCTCATTACCAGTCCGAAGACGCGGATGCTGGTCCACTAGGGTCAGCAGGTGACGAGGAAGCACCTCGCAGGATTATTGAAACAAAGAAGTACTGTTATAATTTAACTTACGTCTGACCTCATGAAGCGACAACCAGCGACCTGGTGACGTCGTAAAATTGGTGTCCCGTAATAACGTTGTAACAGGGCAGTGTTCGTTACGCCGGCCTAGAAAACCTTTTGCGCAACAATTAATGGCCACAATTAAATTAAAATGCAAATTAATATTTTTATTGCCAACCCGGCTCGGGCCGATTCAATTTATGCAGCGCAAGTTTTAACGGGTGTTTAAGTGTTCGCCTTAAACAAATGATCATCGTTTATTTCTCGGTCTCTCTTTTTTATGTCGCTATTTCGTGTTTAGCATTGCGCGGCCGAGAAATTAAAACGCCGATGTCTGGCTTTTATCGTGACCCCGATCGATGCAGTTTTACTTATCACTGATAGAAACAAATTAACAAATAATCTTTTCATAATATGTTTAATGGCTCTGTAAAACCGACTAATTTAAGATTGTGTAGAGCGTATAAAATACGCGCTATAATGGGCAGTTTCTAAAAAAATGCCAAGAAAGGAATTTAAAATATCCTGTTTTTATTTGGAAACTTTACAGAACATTGTAAATTAATCAGTGAAATATTTTTAAACTACCTCGCGTGTAACAGTTTAATCTCTGTAGACATCATCAAATTTAAACTTTAAACATAACCTTTAAACTTTACCAGATGTTGACGTTTGAGCTTCAAGTAAATATTCGTAAAATATAGACAACCTGGCCTTGAATAAGTGTGTACATACCTGTTGGAGTAATATAGAAGATCTGGACGTGTTTGGACGACACTGAGTGGCCTTCGTTGTGACACGTTGTAGGTCAACACGGTAGCTACGCATTTATATGGACTAGTGTATAAATAGCTTTTATCTTGAATAGCTCTAAAACTTTGTAGCCAGATATAGCTATTATTCTCTACTAAAAGTAGAAAAGGATTGTGAATATAGGGTTACGCTAGGGAGATAAACCCTCTAGTAGAAGACATAAGAGGGATAATGACGTCACATGTGTAGGGACACGTACCTGATTATGGGGGTCATAATTAGGTTGCCCTTATTACCCCTCCTTGTAAGTAGAAGAGGATGGATTATAATTACTGAATCAGGAGGAAATCGTACTGCAGGAGCAGGGTTGTACAACTGAAGTATACGTCCTACTGTAGGGTTACCTAAAACACCCTTATAGGAAGAGACAAACTGATAGCGATTCCATAGTATTGGAAACAAGACGAAATGGCATCTCACCAGTACGGGCAGGGACGCTGAAATGGATCTACCCTGTCATCGGAGTAATAAAAAGGTGGCTAACTTTTACACCTTTTGTAAGAAGAAGAAAAAGAAAGGGAAAATAAATTAATTAAACTGAAAATAAGAGAAATGGAGATGCTTGGCTGGATCGCTTCCTGAATACACCCGCTCCCACCCGGGTCAAAGAGGGTGTCTATCCGTAGCCCGGAAATAGATCCAAAGTAGAACACGAAGGCTACAGGTAAATAGTTCTTGAAAATATGATAAAACAAATATTTTAAAAGAACTTTTGCTTGATGCCTATTTTGAACAAAGCATTAGGTCCAGGAGGTAACAGGTATGATTCTAATAGAGTGCAGATTGTATTCATAAAAGCCCCCATGATTGCCACGTATTTCCAGTAACAAGTGTTAGACTCCTTCAAAACAGATCAAGTAAGAGCGATCAAATAATTGCAATCAGATGATACATATTTAAACAAATCTAAACAGACCTGTTGAGTGGTGAATTTCACTGTACCGCCCATTATAGAATGTTCTTGCATTAGGCTACTTATTATTTTTATTTAATGATAATTGCTTGCTCTCATTTTTATTACTTAGCTTCTGGTTATTTTGTTTAGATGTTTTAAAATAATTTACAGTTATACAATTATCTATAATTTGTATTTATTTAAATGCCGTTATTTCTTATTTTTTGGGTTAGGTGTGTTGAGTTGAGCCAGATTTTGCTGGTAGTATATTTGTGACGTAATGTTGCTATTGTTAAGTTATTACCATTAGTTTAAAGACATTTAATTGTATAAAGTACTGTGAAGTGAAGAACTCCATACTAAACATATTTCTTGTGAGTTTGGAGTATGTTACTAGTTTTTGACTATTTTTCTCTAAAACGCACTTGGTTATTTATTTATTTTTAAAGATTGTTTGATCTACACGTTATTATTGGAGAATGAAGAATCTCCTCGAAGAGATAATGATTCTGATAGCAGCACCGTGCAGAAATAGTTCCGGATCTGACCACGGTTGCCCCTGTTTGCAGTAGCGCTGGACATTTACTTAATCCACCCAGAGTAATCCAACTAATTCACTTCCCTACCCCTCCACCGAACTGTAATGGGATGAAACTCTCATATACAATAAGGTTACTTCAGTGATGCTACGAGCCACCCCCATCTTCCAGAGTAAATCTACAGATCACATTTTATAAGCCGGCACTTAGAAATTGTGTATACATCATTTATAAAACATCAAGCGCACTGTCGTTATCCTTCATCGGGTCTATAAATCGTGGCCTACCCATCCCAACCCTTAGATAATCCTAATAGAACGCTTCTGAGAATCCTTCATCGGGACTGTAAATCGTGGCCTACCCGTCCCAACCCTTAGACAATCCTAATAGAACGCTTCTGAGAATCCTTCATCGGGACTGTAAATCGTGGCCTACCCGTCCCAACCCTTAGACAATCCTAATAGAACGCTTCTGAGAATCCTTCATCGGGACTGTAAATCGTGGCCTACCCGTCCCAACCCTTAGACAATCCTAATAGAACGCTTCTGAGAATCCTTCATCGGGACTGTAAATCGTGGCCTACCCGATCCAACCCTTAGACAATCCTAATAGAACGCTTCTGAGAATCCTTTATCGGGACTGTAAATCGTGGCCTACCCGTCCCAACCCTTAGACAATCCTAATAGAACGCTTCTGAGAATCCTTCATCGGGACTGTAAATCGTGGCCTACCCGTCCCAACCCTTAGACAATCCTAATAGAACGCTTCTGAGAATCCTTCATCGGGTCTATAAATCGTGGCCTACCCGTCCCAACCCTTAGACAATCCTAATAGAACGCTTCTGAGAGTCCTTCATCGGGACTGTAAATCGTGGCCTACCCGTCCCAACCCTTAGACAATCCTAATAGAACGCTTCTGAGAATCCTTCATCGGGACTGTAAATCGTGGCCTACCCGATCCAACCCTTAGACAATCCTAATAGAACGCTTCTGAGAATCCTTCATCGGGACTGTAAATCGTGGCCTACCCGTCCCAACCCTTAGACAATCCTAATAGAACGCTTCTGAGAATCCTTCATCGGGACTGTAAATCGTGGTCTACCCGTCCCAACCCTTAGACAATCCTAATAGAACGCTTCTGAGAATCCTTCATCGGGACTGTAAATCGTGGCCTACCCGTCCCAACCCTTAGACAATCCTAATAGAACGCTTCTGAGGATCCTTCATCGGGACTGTAAATCGTGGCCTACCCGTCCCAACCCTTAGACAATCCTAATAGAACGCTTCTGAGAATCCTTCATCGGGACTGTAAATCGTGGTCTACCCGTCCCAACCCTTAGACAATCCTAATATAACGCTTCTGAGAATCCTTCATCGGGACTGTAAATCGTGGCCTACCCGTCCCAACCCTTAGACAATCCTAATATAACGCTTCTGAGAATCCTTCATCGGGACTGTAAATCGTGGCCTACCCGTCCCAACCCTTAGACAATCCTAATAGAACGCTTCTGAGAATCCTTCATCGGGACTGTAAATCGTGGCCTACCCGATCCAACCCTTAGACAATCCTAATATAACGCTTCTGAGAATCCTTCATCGGGACTGTAAATCGTGGCCTACCCGTCCCAACCCTTAGACAATCCTAATAGAACGCTTCTGAGAATCCTTCATCGGGACTATAAATCGTGGCCTACCCGTCCCAACCCTTAGACAATCCTAATAGAACGCTTCTGAGAATCCTTCATCGGGACTATAAATCGCGACCTACTCGTCCCAACAATTAGACAATCCTAATAGAACGCTTCTGAGAATCCTTCATCGGGACTGTAAATCGTGGCCTACCCGATCCAACCCTTAGACAATCCTAATAGAACGCTTCTGAGAATCCTTCATCGGGACTGTAAATCGTGGCCTACCCGTCCCAACCCTTAGACAATCCTAATAGAACGCTTCTGAGAATCCTTCATCGGGACTATAAATCGCGGCCTACTCGTCCCAACAATTAGACAATCCTAATAGAACGCTTCTGAGAACGCCCTATTTACATTTGTTGGTATTTTTACTATACACTAAAAAGAATTAATAAGTAACAAAATAATGAGTCAACCCTATGAGTCATCGGAAGTCCAAGAGTCGATGTTTTTTTTTAAAATGCCTCCACCCTTTCTAGGCCTCTATCCAAGACCCGCAGCCCTTCAGTGAAAGCCTATAAAATTATACATTGCTACTTCAAGGCTACTAGTGTGTCGCTAATGTACTACTTCTTTAAAACTTCATTTTACTTACTGTAAAACTTTACGCGTACACGATTCAACGAGAGTATTGGATGGTTAGGCCGTTACTTGGCAGAGGAACTACACACCTAGAAGAATGCAGGCTAACGGGTACTCAGAGCTTTGCAGACAAGGCATTGTCACAGATCGCAATGCCAATCAAGCCGATCCTGCTGAGCGATTGATCCTGGCCACAGTTCTATATGTAAATTAGAAAGGCAATGTAGCGTACGTCTCGGTACCGGCAAGGCGGCCTCAATATGGTCGCCCAAGTGGCGATTGTTGCACTTTAAGGTTAAACGTGCAATGTTTGGATCAACGTAGTAAATAATTTTTAAAAATTTTGTAAATGAAAGAGTATTAAAAATTAAAACTAAACATCCTGATTATATAAAATTCGTAGGACTATTTAACCCGAGGACAACTTTCCCATTATTGGATCAAAGGAATCAAAATACACGGATCAAATAATCCTGGCTGTATAGCCTATTAACTTTTCAGAAATATTTGGGTACTAGGCGATACCACATACAACAAAGAGATTAAACGAGTAATATAAACAAAATTAGGCCAACAAAGACAAATTTTATTTTAGTTAATTTTTATTGAATATTTACAATTTAGCGACCTATATAAATAAAGTTATATAACCTATACGTTAAAACAGCTGTTCCTCCGCATGACCTATAACTCAAAATCAGTTGTTTTATGGAACAAAGTTATCACTTATTTTAAGCCAAATGGAACGAAATAAATACCTTTCCCCTATAGTATAATCCACTATAAGTTTAAAAAATGTATTTGAACTTAAAATAGTATTTTATAAACGATTGTAAATTTGAACAAGATATATATTAAGAGAATGTGAGCTTAGAGAATGAATTGAAAAATTTCCAATTTCAATACAAACAATAGCATTGTCGTACAGGTACTTTGCTTTCGATTGTACCCATGGACAGCTCTAAAGCATCACGGGATGGGTCCAAGTTCCTAGTCTGAGGTGGCAAACAAGAGTGGTAAGTTACAGGTTCGATTGCACTACTTGGACCGATGTAATCAGATGGCGTATTGAGGATACGGAAGGTTCTGTTCTGGAAAAGCTGCGGAACCCCTCTCCTTGATTGGAGTTCGTCTTGTCCCAAAGGACATCACCCAAAGGTCACCAGTCCAGCCCTTATAGTGAGGTCGAAAGACTCTTGCATACTAGTAAAAAATCCCCCCCCCCTCCGTTGGGGCCTGACTGACACTAGTCACCCGGGCGGGAGTCACGATTCGAGACAGCATGGATATAAATGCTTAATAATAGATACTTTCATTATTCCGATTAGTCGCTTCTACCTTTGTGTTTCTTTACGACTTGGAGATAGGAGTCGATAGGGTAGATGCTCTACGGCCCAACTCTTCGTCTTTTCACCATCTTTCTTTTTTCTAACTAATTTTACACAAAATACATGATACCATACTGTATTCACCGAGAACTGTTAAGCCGGTGTGTACAAGCTGAAGTGATCCTAAAAACTCTGGAGTGGAATAGGGTACCGCGACAATTCTGGGCTTCGGGGTTTAGTAAATAAAGTTGGTAGGAAATGAACACGTACACAGCCCGCGGGAGGGGCTCTTTCCTCCTGTACATGAGTTGTTACCTCCTGCGGTTAGAGGGACTACGGGCCAGCTACCCTTCCGAGCCTCTGGGCTTAATTGCCGAAAATGGTACCATGGGTTCTGTCCTCCAGATACATGGATTGAGGAAAGGCTTCGTGTGGGTAGTGCTTTCATATGCTAGTGTACACTCTCAGGTATTCCTCGCCAAATGTTCGTCTTAGCTCATCATTACCTTTTTTGTGTTCACAAACGTTGTTTTCTTCATTGTTTTATCATTGTCTCTAATACTACCTCTGTACATGAGTTGTGGAAAGGTTTCGAGGGAGGACTAGTAATCTCCCATGCAATGGTGGACTCTCCGTTTGTTCTCTAAAGTGTGTATTTTCGCGAAACATCCTCCTGCCACTCTCCTTCTATTACTACCTTCTACTTTCTTATTTAGACACACATCAGGAATTGTGTCCACGTAAGATCTAACGGCCGGGTCATGCCTGCCTAGAACAGGGTCCCTTGTTTGATGCTCTAACTGTAATCAATGCTATTACTCCCAACCCCTGTGCATTTTGCTCTCTTATAATGCACTAACTCATTTTCTTACTAAGAGAAATGCTGCAGGAGAGACAGGGTAGACTGTCTTACTTGGGTCAAGGTATTCAAGGAAGGTAAAGTGGCCACAACAACTAAGCTTCGATTATTTACCCTTGGTTTGACCCTTATGTGCTTATTTTCACAGATAGAGTCAACCTGGGGTCGAAAATACACACAAAAAGTCTTTGGTGTTGCTGGGAATCGAACCCCAAACTTTTGTTTCGTATTCAAGTAATCTACCTACTTGAGTACGTAGCTACTTTAAAACCTTTTACATACTTAAAACAAATCCCAAACTAGTTCTTCTAATATAAACATATACTTATTTAGGAAAGGTCCTACAAAGTAAATACAATCTTGTGCAAATTTTATGATAAAATTAAAGGATGGGTTGGCTAATACGACCTACGACCATGGATGTGAGCGTGTCAGGCTTACATGATCCAACGCATTTCCATATGTAGCAGGCGGGCCGCTATGGGCGCTGTGTGCACGCGATCATATCATGGCCTTGAATACTTCATCAGAGGCGCTACGGCACAGGAACGGTCCTAAATACAACTGTTGAAAGCTACACTTGACAGAAACCTACGGGAGAACATAATGGCTAATAGACTGCGCCATCGTCTACAAATCCATTGAATAGAAATAAACACGAACAATCAAATAGCCAACACGATTGTAACCATCATGAAGCAAATAAATTGTATACATGGAAAAACCAAGCCTTTTTACCTTCTAAAATAATAAATACCCTTCTAAGTATTACTCACTTTAAAATTACATAAGGAAGACAGTTTGGGGAAATATGTGCGATTGTCAACCCTTAAAGTAACCTACGTACGTTTCATCTAAACTTACACAAGTGGGGATGATGAGGTTAAAAACTTATTATCATGAAGTATACAGGACTTTCAGAGATGATTATGTCTAAGCCAGCTATCCTAGTTGAAAATAGTACGTCCGTCTTCTTGTACGATTATTTCTCTTGTATGACTATTTGTCTTGTACGATTATTTCTCTTGCATGACTATTTGTCTTGTACGATTATTTCTCTTGTATGGCTATTTGTCTTGTAGGCTACGATTATTTCTCTTGCATGACTATTTGGCTTGTACGATTATTTCTCTTGTATGACTATTTGTCTTGCACGATTATTTCTCTTGTATGACTATTTGTCTTGCACGATTATTTCTCTTGTATGACTATTTGTCTTGTACGATTATTTCTCTTGTATGACTATTTGGCTTGTACGATTATTTCTCTTGTATGGCTATTTGTCTTGTACGATTATTTCTCTTGTATGACTATTTGTCTTGTACGATTATTTCTCTTGCATGACTATTTGTCTTGTACGATCATTTCTCTTGAATGACTATTTGTCTTGTACGATTATTTCTCTTGCATGACTATTTGTCTTGTACGATTATTTCTCTTGTATGAGTATTTGTCTTGCACGATTATTTCTCTTGTATGACTATTTGTCTTGTACGATTATTTCTCTTGTATGACTATTTGGCTTGTACGATTATTTCTCTTGTATGACTATTTGTCTTGTACGATTATTTCTCTTGTATGACTATTTGTCTTGTACGATTATTTCTCTTGCATGACTATTTGTCTTGTACGATTATTTCTCTTGTATGGCTATTTGTCTTGTACGATTATTTCTCTTGTATGACTATTTGTCTTGTACGATTATTTCTCTTGTATGACTGTTTGTCTTGTACGATTATTTCTCTTGTATGAATATTTGTCTAGTACGATTATTTCTCTTGTATGACTATTTGTCTTGTACGATTATTTCTCTTGTATGACTATTTGTCTAGTACGATTATTTCTCTTGTATGACTATTTGTCTTGTACGATTATTTCTCTTGTATGACTGTTTGTCTTGTACGATTATTTCTCTTGTATGACTATTTGTCTAGTACGATTATTTCTCTTGTATGACTATTTGTCTTGTACGATTATTTCTCTTGTATGACTGTTTGTCTTGCACGATTATTTCTCTTGTATGACTTTTGTCTTGTACAAATATTTCTCTTGTATGACTATTTGTTTTGTACGGTTCTTTCTCTTGTATGACTATTTGTTTTGTACGGTTATTTCTCTTGTATGAGTATTTTGATTAGCTTTTTATTAGTAATTCGAATAAACATCGCCGGCGTTTGCAGTTTAACCTATCGATGTCTTAAAGAGTTTGTCCCACGGTTCACTCCGCATACAGGCAAGGATGTTGAAGATTAGATGGAAACAATTTATAGTAGCAAGCAGACATTTCTTTTCCCCCAGGTAGAGTCTCTCTTCGCTCAGGGGATCCCTCTTCCTCCCGCTAGACTCCCATCTTCTCCCCGGCCCCGCTATACGAGAATCGGACAATAAGCCAGCCGCAGGTGCATTGTGGGGGTTGCAGTGGATGTGGGGGAGGGATTGCGAGAGAAGAAGAGAAAGATAAACTTCCGCGCAAGTGTAGTTGTAAACGTCCCATGACTAAACCATTCTTAAAAGACTATTGCCTTCCAGGTCCAGATGAAACTAACGGTAATAGCTTACATTATTTTATTCACCTTTTGTGTAATTGAAAATTATTTTGACTTTTCAATAAAAAATAACATTTTGTAGTTTTCATGAATTTTAAAAGTACAATTATTTCAGTTACAAACAAAATTTAAAGAAAAAATATTTTGACCTTAATTTAGTTACTTTAATTTATACTACTTTACTATACTTTGCATACAAGTTGATACTACAACTAATCCACGATTAATTAAATACCAGTAAAGGTGAATTTAGCCATGAACGTTAAAACACTGCAAAAAAGTCCATATACTTAAAATGATCATCTCAATGTGAAACCTTGTGCAAAATATATATATATATATATATATATATATATATATATATATATATATATATATATATATATATATATATATGTATCTTTCTCATAGAGCCTCCTAAGAACCTTTTTAAAAGTAAATACTTTGTGTGCCAGATGTTAAAGTGGTAATTCATGTAGATAAACGTAGATGTATGTTTATGTTTGGGTTTTGGTGTAGTGTATTTGCATTTAGTATTTCATAGTTTATTTTACATTATTTTTATTTCTCTAGGTTTACCATAAACAATGGCTATGGGTTTATCCACAGAGGATAAAACAAATGGAGTTTTAATTTGCTTACATTTTAACAGATTTGGTTTACATGGGATTATACAATAAATTATTCTGTATGTAACGTTGAAATTTTGTTTGTATGATTTTGTACACAGTGTATATAAAATTTTGTTTCCATTTTTTGCTTATATGTTTTTAAATATTTTAGAACTTGTAAAAACAAGAGTCAGTAAAATAGATTATTACATTCATATAAAAGGCTTTATTTTCACTTCCTGGTAACTCATAATGAAAGGGGATCTTATACTACACAATTTTATTTGTACATAGACTACTATGTTTATACAAATGTATGGTTTATAAGAATGTAATGAAGTTCAATCAAATTACAACCTGTATTCTAAAATAATGTTAAAATGTTTGCATAGAAATTTGTTTATTACAGCGTCAACTCTACACAGAAATACATTTTGTTAAAAATCCTACAACATAAAACATTTTTCCTATAGTTAAAAACTTAAAGAAAATAATTGTTTGTTTAACGTTTTTATACGCATCTCTCTACTTTATTTCTCCCGTGAAGGATTTAAAAATAATGGATTTGATTTTTTATCCTATCAGTATAATTGGTGAGTCTTTTAATAGACTATTATGATAGACTTGGGTTGTGTCAAGATTACTTTCTCTCATAGTTTTATGAAAATAACTAAAATACCAACACTTTTTCGTCATGGTCAAAAATGGGGTGAAGTAGTATCAAAGGCCGACCCGTCAAACGAGTTACAAGAGCGAGTTGGGTTTCCAAGAAGCTCTTAAGCTCTTGGTGTACCCACTGTACTCTTGGTGTACCCACTGTAGTGGAAAGTCTCCTCCGTCTCTTTACCTCATTTCTCCTTTCTCCGAGAGTGTGAGAGGGGGCTGGCTGGCTTAGAGTCCAAAGATCGAAAAACTAGCTGGCTACCCTTGTCAAAGCAAGGGGTGACTAGCTTCTTGACCTAACCCCCTCCCCCGCTATACACCTCTCTTCGCACAAGTGTACTTTAGGCAAGTAACCGCCAAGCCATTATAGTAATCTATTACCACTACCAGAAATAGGTTTTAATTTTGAAGTACGCAGTAGATGAATAATCTTGCCAGACCAAGTGGTGAGAGAAGGGCTGACATGGGATTGTAAGTCAGTCGGCCGTCCACCTGAGGATAACAGCGTTCTTCCAAAACTTTACCAGAAGTACATTAACACCTCAACGACTCAAGT
This sequence comes from Prosapia bicincta, assembly GCA_036971475.1. Classification (NCBI taxonomy): domain Eukaryota; kingdom Metazoa; phylum Arthropoda; class Insecta; order Hemiptera; family Cercopidae; genus Prosapia; species Prosapia bicincta. Next base: position 175,909 of record JBAIZL010000179.1, on the reverse strand, counting down.
TGAATGAGTGGTATCTTTATCTACCTGCTAAACGACTTATGAATAACACATGTCCGTGTTGAAATTTGGCAACACTGTACAAGTCTGTTACGGACTGGAAATCTTTCGTGAATCATGCAATAGTACGTGTAACACTTTGATCGTTTAGAAACTAAGTAGTGCGCTATTTGAAAGGATTCTAAAGAGGGTAGTAAATAATGCATCGACAGCACTTTAAGAATGCCGAAGAAGAGGTGCGACTATCTTGTAAAAGATGCCCTTGAAGTACATCCGCCAAAACAAGCTTTCGATACGTCTCCTTCTCTTACACTTACCTTCTTACCAAGCGACCCCTCTACTACTCATAAACTCCAAGAGGTCCTAAAGCGGAAATAAAACCCCGCACAGAACATTATAAATGTAATTAGAAATGACGGCAGAAGACGGGAGTGTACGAGAGCAGAGCAGAGCAGGTTGTACCGCTCACGGCGGTCAGGCTCCGATTTTATGCGTGTTGCTCTGAAGGTTACCGCCAGGAAACGTGTCCTGATAATAAAAACGAATATGATCTGAGTAAGGACAATAAGTGTGGGGATTGTGGTTTATCAATTTGTAAGCATCGCTCGTGAGACGAAGGTGTTGATTACTCCCCGCTTCTCTGCAAATTACACATCGCCGTCGCCTCCTCTCTCCTCTCCTTACTTGGGCTTTATTTTTTTTACTTTTCTTTGATTGATTTCTGTTTTTTTATTTATCTAACATTTCTTTAGCAAAAATCTTTTTTAAAGGTTTTTTCTATATAACTATTTATTCGAATTCCTCATTTAAGGATTTTCTCAATGTCGTGTTTTTTTAATTTTAATTTTAAAACAATGAAGAAATCCATTGAATATATCTTGTCCAGTTTTCTTGCCTTTTCTGTTCTTCACGGTACGGCCGTTTTCTTCCCACGGCTTTCCCGGAACTTCTAGTTCGTTTCAAAAATGGCTCTCGTCTCACTCTGTAAATCGGTATGACTCTTCGGATTTTATTCGAAAAGGAGATTAAAGACACACTTCCCACACGCGATATCTGAACATATATTAGCAAGATCCTATTCCTCAGTGTAACTCCATAGCTCAAGGCTATGAGGTTTTGTTGGCAACTCTGAGGTAAGCCTTCTCTTTATTAGGACATTAAAAGTCATACTCCCGTTATGCAAGAGAAATGGCTGCGCAGGGAAGTCGGCAACCCCAAAGAGAAACACTTTAACCAGCCGGGACATAAATACTTAGACTCTCTATTCTCAAGAGAAATGGCTGCGCAGGGAAGTCGACAACCCCAATGAGAAACACTTTAACCAGCCGGGACATAAATACTTAGACTCTCTATTCTCAAGAGAAATGGCTGCACAGAGAAGTCGGCAACCCCGAAGTGAGACACTTTAACCAGCCGGGACATAAATACTTAGACTCTCTATTCTCAAGAGAAATGGCTGCGCAGGGAAGTCGGCAACCCCGAAGTGAGACACTTTAACCAGCCGGGACATAAATACTTAGACTCTCTATTCACAAGAGAAATGGCTGCACAGAGAAGTCGGCAACCCCAAAGAGAAACACTTTAACCAGCCGGGACATAAATACTTAGACTCTCTATTCTCAAGAGAAATGGCTGCGCAGGGAAGTCGGCAACCCCAAAGAGAAACACTTTAACCAGCCGGGACATAAATACTTAGACTCTCTATTCTCAAGAGAAATGGCTGCGCAGGGAAGTCGGCAACCCCAAAGAGAAACACTTTAACCAGCCGGGACATAAATACTTAGACTCTCTATTCTCAAGAGAAATGGCTGCGCAGGGAAGTCGGCAACCCCAAAGAGAAACACTTAAACCAGCCGGGACATAAATACTTAGACTCTCTATTCTCAAGAGAAATGGCTGCGCAGGGAAGTCAGCAACGCCGAAGTGAGACACTTTAACTAGCAAGGACATAAATACTCAGACTCTCTATTCTCAAGAGAAATGGTTGCGCAGAGAAGTCGGCAACCCCAAAGAGAAACACTTTAACCAGCCGGGACATAAATAGTCAGACACTTTAACCAGCAGGGACATAAATACTTAAACTCTCTATTCTCAAGAGAAATGGCTGCACAGGGAAGTCGGCAACCCCAAAGAGAAACACTTTAACCAGCCGCGACATAAATACTTAGACTCTCTATTCTCAAGAGAAATGGTTGCGCAGGGAAGTCGGCAACCCCGAAGTGAGACACTTTAACCAGCCGCGACATAAATACTTAGACTCTCTATTCTCAAGAGAAATGGTTGCGCAGGGAAGTCGGCAACCCCGAAGTGAGACACTTTAACCAGCAGGGACATAAATACTTAAACTCTCTATTCTCAAGAGAAATGGCTGCACAGGGAAGTCGGCAACCCCAAAGTGAGACACTTTAACCAGCAGGGACATAAATACTTAGACTCTCTATTCTCAAGAGAAATGGTTGCGCAGGGAAGTCGGCAACCCCAAAGTGAGACACTTTAACCAGCAGGGACATAAATACTTAAACTCTCTATTCTCAAGAGAAATGGTTGCGCAGGGAAGTCGGCAACCCCGAAGTGAGACACTTTAACCAGCAGGGACATAAATACTTAAACTCTCTATTCTCAAGAGAAATGGCTGCACAGGGAAGTCGGCAACCCCGAAGTGAGACACTTTAACCAGCAGGGACATAAATACTTAGACTCTCTATTCTCAAGAGAAATGGTTGCGCAGGGAAGTCGGCAACCCCGAAGTGAGACACTTTAACCAGCCGCGACATAAATACTTAAACTCTCTATTCTCAAGAGAAATGGTTGCGCAGGGAAGTCGACAACCCCGAAGTGAGACACTTTAACCAGCCGGGACATAAATACTTAAACTCTCTATTCTCAAGAGAAATGGTTGCGCAGGGAAGTCGGCAACCCCGAAGTGAGACACTTTAACCAGCCGGGACATAAATACTTAGACTCTCTATTCTCAAGAGAAATGGTTGCGCAGGGAAGTCGGCAACCCCGAAGTGAGACACTTTAACCAGCCGGGACATAAATACTTAAACTCTCTATTCTCAAGAGAAATGGTTGCGCAGGGAAGTCGGCAACCCCGAAGTGAGACACTTTAACCAGCCGGGACATAAATACTTAGACTCTCTATTCTCAAGAGAAATGGTTGCGCAGGGAAGTCGGCAACCCCGAAGTGAGACACTTTAACCAGCCGGGACATAAATACTTAAACTCTCTATTCTCAAGAGAAATGGTTGCGCAGGGAAGTCGGCAACCCCGAAGTGAGACACTTTAACCAGCCGCGACATAAATACTTAGACTCTCTATTCTCAAGAGAAATGGTTGCGCAGGGAAGTCGGCAACCCCGAAGTGAGACACTTTAACCAGCAGGGACATAAATACTTAAACTCTCTATTCTCAAGAGAAATGGTTGCGCAGGGAAGTCGGCAACCCCGAAGTGAGACACTTTAACCAGCCGGGACATAAATACTTAGACTCTCTATTCTCAAGAGAAATGGTTGCGCAGGGAAGTCGGCAACCCCGAAGTGAGACACTTTAACCAGCCGGGACATAAATACTTAGACTCTCTATTCTCAAGAGAAATGGTTGCGCAGGGAAGTCGGCAACCCCGAAGTGAGACACTTTAACCAGCAGGGACATAAATACTTAGACTCTCTATTCTCAAGAGAAATGGTTGCGCAGGGAAGTCGGCAACCCCGAAGTGAGACACTTTAACCAGCAGGGACATAAATACTTAAACTCTCTATTCTCAAGAGAAATGGTTGCGCAGGGAAGTCGGCAACCCCGAAGTGAGACACTTTAACCAGCAGGGACATAAATACTTAAACTCTCTATTCTCAAGAGAAATGGTTGCGCAGGGAAGTCGACAACCCCGAAGTGAGACACTTTAACCAGCAGGGACATAAATACTTAAACTCTCTATTCTCAAGAGAAATGGTTGCGCAGGGAAGTCGGCAACCCCAAAGAGAAACACTTTAACCAGCCGCGACATAAATACTTAGACTCTCTATTCTCAAGAGAAATGGTTGCGCAGGGAAGTCGGCAACCCCGAAGTGAGACACTTTAACCAGCCGCGACATAAATACTTAGACTCTCTATTCTCAAGAGAAATGGTTGCGCAGGGAAGTCGGCAACCCCGAAGTGAGACACTTTAACCAGCAGGGACATAAATACTTAAACTCTCTATTCTCAAGAGAAATGGTTGCGCAGGGAAGTCGGCAACCCCAAAGAGAAACACTTTAACCAGCCGCGACATAAATACTTAGACTCTCTATTCTCAAGAGAAATGGTTGCGCAGGGAAGTCGGCAACCCCGAAGTGAGACACTTTAACCAGCCGCGACATAAATACTTAGACTCTCTATTCTCAAGAGAAATGGTTGCGCAGGGAAGTCGACAACCCCGAAGTGAGACACTTTAACCAGCAGGGACATAAATACTTAGACTCTCTATTCTCAAGAGAAATGGTTGCGCAGGGAAGTCGACAACCCCGAAGTGAGACACTTTAACCAGCAGGGACATAAATACTTAAACTCTCTATTCTCAAGAGAAATGGTTGCGCAGGGAAGTCGGCAACCCCAAAGAGAAACACTTTAACCAGCCGCGACATAAATACTTAGACTCTCTATTCTCAAGAGAAATGGTTGCGCAGGGAAGTCGACAACCCCGAAGTGAGACACTTTAACCAGCAGGGACATAAATACTTAAACTCTCTATTCTCAAGAGAAATGGTTGCGCAGGGAAGTCGGCAACCCCAAAGAGAAACACTTTAACCAGCCGCGACATAAATACTTAAACTCTCTATTCTCAAGAGAAATGGTTGCGCAGGGAAGTCGGCAACCCCGAAGTGAGACACTTTAACCAGCCGCGACATAAATACTTAGACTCTCTATTCTCAAGAGAAATGGTTGCGCAGGGAAGTCGACAACCCCGAAGTGAGACACTTTAACCAGCAGGGACATAAATACTTAGACTCTCTATTCTCAAGAGAAATGGTTGCGCAGGGAAGTCGACAACCCCGAAGTGAGACACTTTAACCAGCAGGGACATAAATACTTAGACTCTCTATTCTCAAGAGAAATGGTTGCGCAGGGAAGTCGACAACCCCGAAGTGAGACACTTTAACCAGCAGGGACATAAATACTTAAACTCTCTATTCTCAAGAGAAATGGTTGCGCAGGGAAGTCGGCAACCCCAAAGAGAAACACTTTAACCAGCCGCGACATAAATACTTAGACTCTCTATTCTCAAGAGAAATGGTTGCGCAGGGAAGTCGACAACCCCGAAGTGAGACACTTTAACCAGCAGGGACATAAATACTTAAACTCTCTATTCTCAAGAGAAATGGTTGCGCAGGGAAGTCGGCAACCCCAAAGAGAAACACTTTAACCAGCCGCGACATAAATACTTAGACTCTCTATTCTCAAGAGAAATGGTTGCGCAGGGAAGTCGGCAACCCCGAAGTGAGACACTTTAACCAGCCGCGACATAAATACTTAGACTCTCTATTCTCAAGAGAAATGGTTGCGCAGGGAAGTCGGCAACCCCGAAGTGAGACACTTTAACCAGCAGGGACATAAATACTTAAACTCTCTATTCTCAAGAGAAATGGTTGCGCAGGGAAGTCGGCAACCCCGAAGTGAGACACTTTAACCAGCCGCGACATAAATACTTAGACTCTCTATTCTCAAGAGAAATGGTTGCGCAGGGAAGTCGGCAACCCCGAAGTGAGACACTTTAACCAGCAGGGACATAAATACTTAAACTCTCTATTCTCAAGAGAAATGGTTGCGCAGGGAAGTCGACAACCCCGAAGTGAGACACTTTAACCAGCCGGGACATAAATACTTAAACTCTCTATTCTCAAGAGAAATGGTTGCGCAGGGAAGTCGGCAACCCCGAAGTGAGACACTTTAACCAGCAGGGACATAAATACTTAAACTCTCTATTCTCAAGAGAAATGGTTGCGCAGGGAAGTCGGCAACCCCGAAGTGAGACACTTTAACCAGCAGGGACATAAATACTTAAACTCTCTATTCTCAAGAGAAATGGTTGCGCAGGGAAGTCGACAACCCCGAAGTGAGACACTTTAACCAGCAGGGACATAAATACTTAAACTCTCTATTCTCAAGAGAAATGGTTGCGCAGGGAAGTCGGCAACCCCGAAGTGAGACACTTTAACCAGCAGGGACATAAATACTTAAACTCTCTATTCTCAAGAGAAATGGTTGCGCAGGGAAGTCGGCAACCCCGAAGTGAGACACTTTAACCAGCAGGGACATAAATACTTAAACTCTCTATTCTCAAGAGAAATGGTTGCGCAGGGAAGTCGACAACCCCGAAGTGAGACACTTTAACCAGCAGGGACATAAATACTTAGACTCTCTATTCTCAAGAGAAATGGTTGCGCAGGGAAGTCGGCAACCCCGAAGTGAGACACTTTAACCAGCAGGGACATAAATACTTAGACTCTCTATTCTCAAGAGAAATGGTTGCGCAGGGAAGTCGGCAACCCCGAAGTGAGACACTTTAACCAGCCGCGACATAAATACTTAGACTCTCTATTCTCAAGAGAAATGGTTGCGCAGGGAAGTCGGCAACCCCGAAGTGAGACACTTTAACCAGCAGGGACATAAATACTTAAACTCTCTATTCTCAAGAGAAATGGTTGCGCAGGGAAGTCGACAACCCCGAAGTGAGACACTTTAAGCAGCAGGGACATAAATACTTAGACTCTCTATTCTCAAGAGAAATGGTTGCGCAGGGAAGTCGGCAACCCCGAAGTGAGACACTTTAACCAGCAGGGACATAAATACTTAAACTCTCTATTCTCAAGAGAAATGGTTGCGCAGGGAAGTCGACAACCCCGAAGTGAGACACTTTAACCAGCAGGGACATAAATACTTAGACTCTCTATTCTCAAGAGAAATGGTTGCGCAGGGAAGTCGGCAACCCCGAAGTGAGACACTTTAACCAGCAGGGACATAAATACTTAAACTCTCTATTCTCAAGAGAAATGGTTGCGCAGGGAAGTCGACAACCCCGAAGTGAGACACTTTAAGCAGCAGGGACATAAATACTTAGACTCTCTATTCTCAAGAGAAATGGTTGCGCAGGGAAGTCGGCAACCCTAAAGTCAGACACTTAAACCAGCCGGGACATAAATACTTAGACTTTCTATTCTCAAGAGAAATGGCTGCACAGGGAAGTCGGCAACCCCAAAGAGAAACACTTTAACCACCCGGGACATAAATACTTAGACTCTCTATTCTCAAGAGATATGGTTGCGCAGGGAAGTCGGCAACCCCGAAGTGAGACACTTTAACCAGCCGGGACATAAATACTTAGACTCTCTATTCTCATGAGAAATGGCTACGCAGGGAAGTCGGCAACCCCGAAGTGGGACACTTTAACCAGCAGGGACATAAATACTTAAACTCTCTATTCTCAAGAGAAATGGTTGCGCAGGGAAGTCGACAACCCCGAAGTGAGACACTTTAACCAGCAGGGACATAAATACTTAAACTCTCTATTCTCAAGAGAAATGGTTGCGCAGGGAAGTCGGCACCCCGAAGTGAGACACTTTAACCAGCAGGGACATAAATACTTAAACTCTCTATTCTCAAGAGAAATGGTTGCGCAGGGAAGTCGGCAACCCTGAAGTCAGACACTTTAACCAGCAGGGACATAAATACTTAAACTCTCTATTCTCAAGAGAAATGGTTGCGCAGGGAAGTCGGCAACCCTAAAGTCAGACACTTAAACCAGCCGGGACATAAATACTTATACTTTCTATTCTCAAGAGAAATGGCTGCACAGGGAAGTCGGCAACCCCAAAGAGAAACACTTTAACCACCCGGGACATAAATACTTAGACTCTCTATTCTCAAGAGATATGGTTGCGCAGGGAAGTCGGCAACCCCGAAGTGAGACACTTTAACCAGCCGGGACATAAATACTTAAACTCTCTATTCTCAAGAGAAATGGTTGCGCAGGGAAGTCGGCAACCCCGAAGTGAGACACTTTAACCAGCAGGGACATAAATACTTAGACTCTCTATTCTCATGAGAAATGGCTACGCAGGGAAGTCGGCAACCCTGAAGTCAGACACTTTAACCAGCCGGGACATAAATACTTAGACTCTCTATTCTCAAGAGAAATGGCTGCGCAGGGAAGTCGGCAACCCCAAAGAGAAACACTTTAACCAGCCGGGACATAAATACTTAGACTCTCTATTCTCAAGAGAAATGGCTGCGCAGGGAAGTCGGCAACCCCAAAGAGAAACACTTTAACCAGCCGGGACATAAATACTTAGACTCTCTATTCTCAAGAGAAATGGCTGCGCAGGGAAGTCGGCAACCCCAAAGAGAAACACTTAAACCAGCCGGGACATAAATACTTAGACTCTCTATTCTCAAGAGAAATGGCTGCGCAGGGAAGTCAGCAACGCCGAAGTGAGACACTTTAACTAGCAAGGACATAAATACTCAGACTCTCTATTCTCAAGAGAAATGGTTGCGCAGAGAAGTCGGCAACCCCAAAGAGAAACACTTTAACCAGCCGGGACATAAATAGTCAGACACTTTAACCAGCAGGGACATAAATACTTAAACTCTCTATTCTCAAGAGAAATGGCTGCACAGGGAAGTCGGCAACCCCAAAGAGAAACACTTTAACCAGCCGCGACATAAATACTTAGACTCTCTATTCTCAAGAGAAATGGTTGCGCAGGGAAGTCGGCAACCCCGAAGTGAGACACTTTAACCAGCCGCGACATAAATACTTAGACTCTCTATTCTCAAGAGAAATGGTTGCGCAGGGAAGTCGGCAACCCCGAAGTGAGACACTTTAACCAGCAGGGACATAAATACTTAAACTCTCTATTCTCAAGAGAAATGGTTGCGCAGGGAAGTCGACAACCCCGAAGTGAGACACTTTAACCAGCAGGGACATAAATACTTAAACTCTCTATTCTCAAGAGAAATGGTTGCGCAGGGAAGTCGACAACCCCGAAGTGAGACACTTTAACCAGCAGGGACATAAATACTTAAACTCTCTATTCTCAAGAGAAATGGTTGCGCAGGGAAGTCGACAACCCCGAAGTGAGACACTTTAACCAGCAGGGACATAAATACTTAGACTCTCTATTCTCAAGAGAAATGGTTGCGCAGGGAAGTCGGCAACCCCGAAGTGAGACACTTTAACCAGCAGGGACATAAATACTTGAACTCTCTATTCTCAAGAGAAATGGTTGCGCAGGGAAGTCGACAACCCCGAAGTGAGACACTTTAAGCAGCAGGGACATAAATACTTAGACTCTCTATTCTCAAGAGAAATGGTTGCGCAGGGAAGTCGGCAACCCTAAAGTCAGACACTTAAACCAGCCGGGACATAAATACTTAGACTTTCTATTCTCAAGAGAAATGGCTGCACAGGGAAGTCGGCAACCCCAAAGAGAAACACTTTAACCACCCGGGACATAAATACTTAGACTCTCTATTCTCAAGAGATATGGTTGCGCAGGGAAGTCGGCAACCCCGAAGTGAGACACTTTAACCAGCCGGGACATAAATACTTAGACTCTCTATTCTCATGAGAAATGGCTACGCAGGGAAGTCGGCAACCCTGAAGTCAGACACTTTAACCAGCAGGGACATAAATACTTAAACTCTCTATTCTCAAGAGAAATGGTTGCGCAGGGAAGTCGGCAACCCTAAAGTCAGACACTTAAACCAGCCGGGACATAAATACTTATACTTTCTATTCTCAAGAGAAATGGCTGCACAGGGAAGTCGGCAACCCCAAAGAGAAACACTTTAACCACCCGGGACATAAATACTTAGACTCTCTATTCTCAAGAGATATGGTTGCGCAGGGAAGTCGGCAACCCCGAAGTGAGACACTTTAACCAGCCGGGACATAAATACTTAAACTCTCTATTCTCAAGAGAAATGGTTGCGCAGGGAAGTCGGCAACCCCAAAGAGAAACACTTTAACCAGCCGCGACATAAATACTTAGACTCTCTATTCTCAAGAGAAATGGTTGCGCAGGGAAGTCGGCAACCCCGAAGTGAGACACTTTAACCAGCCGGGACATAAATACTTAAACTCTCTATTCTCAAGAGAAATGGTTGCACAGGGAAGTCGGCAACCCCGAAGTGAGACACTTTAACCAGCAGGGACATAAATACTTAAACTCTCTATTCTCAACAGATATGACTGCGCAGGGAAGTCGGCAACCCCAAAGAGAAACACTTTAACCACCCGGGACATAAATACTTAGACTCTCTATTCTCAAGAGATATGGTTGCGCAGGGAAGTCGGCAACCCCGAAGTGAGACACTTTAACCAGCCGGGACATAAATACTTAAACTCTCTATTCTCAAGAGAAATGGTTGCGCAGGGAAGTCGGCAACCCCAAAGAGAAACACTTTAACCACCCGGGACATAAATACTTAGACTCTCTATTCTCAAGAGATATGGTTGCGCAGGGAAGTCGGCAACCCCGAAGTGAGACACTTTAACCAGCCGGGACATAAATACTTAAACTCTCTATTCTCAAGAGAAATGGTTGCGCAGGGAAGTCGGCAACCCCGAAGTGAGACACTTTAACCAGCAGGGACATAAATACTTAAACTCTCTATTCTCAAGAGAAATGGCTGCACAGGGAAGTCGGCAACCCCAAAGAGAAACACTTTAACCACCCGGGACATAAATACTTAGACTCTCTATTCTCAAGAGATATGGTTGCGCAGGGAAGTCGGCAACCCCGAAGTGAGACACTTTAACCAGCCGGGACATAAATACTTAAACTCTCTATTCTCAAGAGAAATGGTTGCGCAGGGAAGTCGGCAACCCCGAAGTGAGACACTTTAACCAGCCGGGACATAAATACTTAAACTCTCTATTCTCAAGAGAAATGGTTGCGCAGGGAAGTCGGCAACCCCAAAGAGAAACACTTTAACCAGCCGCGACATAAATACTTAGACTCTCTATTCTCAAGAGATATGGTTGCGCAGGGAAGTCGGCAACCCCGAAGTGAGACACTTTAACCAGCCGCGACATAAATACTTAGACTCTCTATTCTCATGAGATATGGTTGCGCAGGGAAGTCGGCAACCCCGAAGTGAGACACTTTAACCAGCCGGGACATAAATACTTAGACTCTCTATTCTCAAGAGAAATGGTTGCGCAGGGAAGTCGGCAACCCCAAAGAGAAACACTTTAACCAGCCGCGACATAAATACTTAAACTCTCTATTCTCAAGAGAAATGGTTGCGCAGGGAAGTCGGCAACCCCGAAGAGAAACACTTTAACCAGCCGCGACATAAATACTTAGACTCTCTATTCTCAAGAGATATGGTTGCGCAGGGAAGTCGGCAACCCCGAAGTGAGACACTTTAACCAGCCGCGACATAAATACTTAGACTCTCTATTCTCATGAGATATGGTTGCGCAGGGAAGTCGGCAACCCCGAAGTGAGACACTTTAACCAGCCGGGACATAAATACTTAGACTCTCTATTCTCAAGAGAAATGGTTGCGCAGGGAAGTCGGCAACCCCAAAGAGAAACACTTTAACCAGCCGCGACATAAATACTTAAACTCTCTATTCTCAAGAGAAATGGTTGCGCAGGGAAGTCGGCAACCCCGAAGTGAGACACTTTAACCAGCAGGGACATAAATACTTAGACTCTCTATTCTCATGAGAAATGGCTACGCAGGGAAGTCGGCAACCCTGAAGTCAGACACTTTAACCAGCAGGGACATAAATACTTAAACTCTCTATTCTCAAGAGAAATGGTTGCGCAGAGAAGTCGACAACCCCGAAGTGAGACACTTTAACCAGCAGGGACATAAATACTTAGACTCTCTATTCTCAAGAGAAATGGTTGCGCAGGGAAGTCGGCAACCCTAAAGTCAGACACTTAAACCAGCCGGGACATAAATACTTATACTTTCTATTCTCAAGAGAAATGGCTGCACAGGGAAGTCGGCAACCCCAAAGAGAAACACTTTAACCAGCCGGGACATAAATACTTAGACTCTCTATTCTCAAGAGATATGGTTGCGCAGGGAAGTCGGCAACCCCGAAGTGAGACACTTTAACCAGCAGGGACATAAATACTTAAACTCTCTATTCTCAAGAGAAATGGTTGCGCAGGGAAGTCGACAACCCCGAAGTGGGACACTTTAACCAGCCGGGACATAAATACTTAAACTCTCTATTCTCAAGAGAAATGGTTGCGCAGGGAAGTCGGCACCCCGAAGTGAGACACTTTAACCAGCCGGGACATAAATACTTAAACTCTCTATTCTCAAGAGAAATGGTTGCGCAGGGAAGTCGGCAACCCCGAAGTGAGACACTTTAACCAGCAGGGACATAAATACTTAAACTCTCTATTCTCAAGAGAAATGGTTGCGCAGGGAAGTCGACAACCCCGAAGTGGGACACTTTAACCAGCCGGGACATAAATACTTAAACTCTCTATTCTCAAGAGAAATGGTTGCGCAGGGAAGTCGACAACCCCGAAGTGGGACACTTTAACCAGCCGGGACATAAATACTTAAACTCTCTATTCTCAAGAGAAATGGTTGCGCAGGGAAGTCGGCACCCCGAAGTGAGACACTTTAACCAGCAGGGACATAAATACTTAAACTCTCTATTCTCAAGAGAAATGGTTGCGCAGGGAAGTCGGCAACCCCAAAGTGAGACACTTTAACCAGCAGGGACATAAATACTTAGACTCTCTATTATCAAGAAAAATGGCTGCACAGGGAAGTCGGCAACCCCAAAGAGAAACACTTTAATCAGCCGGGACATAAATACTTAGACTCTCTATTCTCAAGAGAAATGGCTGCGCAGGGAAGTCGACAACCCCGAAGTGAGACACTTTAAGCAGCAGGGACATAAATACTTAGACTCTCTATTCTCAAGAGAAATGGTTGCGCAGGGAAGTCGGCAACCCCGAAGTGAGACACTTTAACTAGCAAGGACATAAATACTTAAACTCTCTATTCTCAAGAGAAATGGTTGCGCAGGGAAGTCGGCAACCCCGAAGTGAGACACTTTAACCAGCAGGGACATAAATACTTAGACTCTCTATTCTCAACAGATATGACTGCGCAGGGAAGTCGGCAACCCCGAAGAAAAACACTAAGTGGCAGGGGCACAAATACTTAGACTCTCTAATCTCAAGAGAAATGGCTGCGCAGACCATTTGGCAACCTTGATGTAAATCTACAACACCACTTATCACCCAAATCACAAAAAAATGCAAGACCAGAAGTATAAAAATAGTAATATGAAATAAAAGACAATAATAAAATGAAGAAGAGATAGATGCACGTAGACGAGTAGTGTACACGAGGACATATGACAATGGGCAATCAAAGAGCGTTAGGGTAATAAACGACCTTAAAGCGATGGACATGGAACAACTAAGCTGTCAATCGATGTTTAACAAATGTGAAATAAACTCCTTATACACTTTACATAAGCACATAACCGATTAGCAGCTAGTGACAGTTGGCACTTTGCCATGATATATAACAAATATTACAGCCTGTTCCAGTAATTGCAAGCCATATCGCGGCGCTGCGCGTTGTACACTTGGCTACAAGATCGTCATCGATAATGTCTAATGGTATACCCGAGTGACTAGTGACTGATTAGGCGTTCGACCTTGCCGGACGTGTGAACGGAATGCTTAGTATTGTGCTGAGTTGACGAAAAATTACCGGGTTAAATACTACACCGAGGTGGTTGCTTAGTGCGTTGGTGATAAATTGCCCGACGCAAGAAATTGCAATATGAGGGCGAGACGTTAATCGAAGTAACAATGGCACTTTAAATAATATACCGATATGGTGAGTTTAGGGGGTCGATGAAATACTTGACTCGTTGAATAGTAAAACGAAGTGGTGATTTTAGGGGGTTAAAAATACGTACACGTTATATAACAAACCTAGGTGTTGATTTTGGAGGGTTAAAATAAAATTAACATGAAAAATTACTTGACACGTTGAATACCAAATCGAGGGGTGATTTTAGGGGGTAAAAAATACCTAATACGTTTTATAGTAAACCTGGGTGTTGATTTTGGGGGTTTAAAAAGATAATTAACACGAATACTAAACCGAGGTGGTGATTTTAGAGGGTTTAAAAATACTGAACGCGCTATAAACAAACCTAGGTTGTGATTTTGGGGGTTTGAAAAATTATTGACACGTTGAATACCAAACCGAGAAGTGATTTTAGGGGGTAAAAAATACCTAACACGTTTTATAGTAAACCTTGGTGTTGATTTTGGGGGTTTAAAAAGATATCTAACACGAATACTAAACCGAGGTGGTGATTTTAGAGGGTTTAAAAATACTGAACGCGCTATAAACAAACCTAGGTTGTGATTTTGGGGGTTTGAAAAATTATTGACACGTTGAATACCAAACCGAGAAGTGATTTTAGGGGGTAAAAAATACCTAACACGTTTTATAGTAAACCTTGGTGTTGATTTTGGGGGTTTAAAAAGATATCTAACACGAATACTAAACCGAGGTGGTGATTTTAGAGGGTTTAAAAATACTGAACGCGCTATAAACAAACCTAGGTTGTGATTTTGGGGGTTTGAAAAATTATTGACACGTTGAATACCAAACCGAGAAGTGATTTTAGGGGGTAAAAAATACCTAACACGTTTTATAGTAAACCTTGGTGTTGATTTTGGGGGTTTAAAAAGATATCTAACACGAATACTAAACCGAGGTGGTGATTTTAGAGGGTTTAAAAATACTGAACGCGCTATAAACAAACCTAGGTTGTGATTTTGGGGGTTTGAAAAATTATTGACACGTTGAATACCAAACCGAGAAGTGATTTTAGGGGGTAAAAAATACCTAACACGTTTTATAGTAAACCTTGGTGTTGATTTTGGGGGTTTAAAAAGATATCTAACACGAATACTAAACCGAGGTGGTGATTTTAGAGGGTTTAAAAATACTGAACGCGCTATAAACAAACCTAGGTTGTGATTTTGGGGGTTTGAAAAATTATTGACACGTTGAATACCAAACCGAGAAGTGATTTTAGGGGGTAAAAAATACCTAACACGTTTTATAGTAAACCTTGGTGTTGATTTTGGGGGTTTAAAAAGATATCTAACACGAATACTAAACCGAGGTGGTGATTTTAGAGGGTTTAAAAATACTGAACGCGCTATAAACAAACCTAGGTTGTGATTTTGGTGGTTTGAAAAATTACATAGCACGTTGAATACCAAACCGAGGTAGAGATTTTAGGGGGCTAAGAAAATATTTAACACTATGTTATACAATAAACCGAGGTGGTGATTTTGTTTTGTTCAAAATTTTCATAACACCATTAATACTAAACCAAGGTTATCAACATTTTTTTGGGGTTGAAAAAATACTTGAAACGTTGCTTACCAAATCGAGATGGGGATTTTGGTTTACGAGAATTTTTAAAATGACAGATATATTCTTCTGTGATAAATTCTAATACAATTTTCTAACACATTTTCCAATAAATTCAGTTTTACAAATTATTTTATTGATCAAACATTTAAATAACGCCGAGCATACCTCAAGCAAAACATTAAGCATACACGTTGAATTAAATACAACTAAATATTTATTATTATATTTAACATAGGTACAAAAATATTAATACATAAATACATTATTTAATTTTTAAATTTCTATATTGAGTACGGTATTTTGCCAACGGTTTTGTTTCAATTTATTTACTAATAAACCACGTAACATATTTAATTTTAATATTTACCGATTTCGTAATACCTTAGCATCTGAGTTTATTTTCAATAAAATTGTTTATCGGGTCAACTTTCTTTAGAAAATCTATAGCCTCGAACAGTTTGTTACATGTGATAGTTCCAATAATTCCAGGTAACCCACTTTTTATTCACGGTCTTACCCTTTATTTTGTTGCTTAGTCATTTTTATTTATTACAATATAATTAACTAAATTTACTCGTATTTTCAATATAATTTCGTAGTGAATTCAATGGCTTTTCAGTTCCTCCTCGTCCAAGTCCTTGTTCATGACATGAAGTCGGTCGCGTACCTTTACTGAACAGGTTCCAAAGGGAAGAATCTGCCCGCTACCCCGTACTAACATTAAGATGAAGTGATTTTATTATTATTAAACAGTTATAGCCCTAGGAGAAACATTATTAGCTTACACATCTATTCCTTAAAGCAGGGTTTCTCTAACTGTGGTACGCTTACCCTTGGGGCTACGTGAAACTTTTCAAAGGGTAAGCGGGTCAGGTTGATGAAAAATTAAACCAATTTTATTTCTTTCTATTTCCTAATCATGCAAGGTGATTATTTTTAATAAAGAAATCAAATTGAATACTTATATGAAGGAACAACTGATGGAACTATCATGGGATCCGACTTTAAACAAAAATATTCCAGTGCCACGTTATTAGATTTTTGGATCGGTTTTGGAAAGGAGTAAAAAGAACTTTCAAATACTGCTGTAAAGATTCTTATTGGGTTTCGGCTTCATACTTAAGTGAAAGAGAGTTTTCGAGCTTAACATATCTAAAAACTAAGCACAGAAACAAGTCTAATGTTGGGGACGATTTAAGGTTGTACTTAACAAAACTTGAGCCGAACATTGAGGAACTATGTAAAAAGAAGCAAGCTCATCCTTGTCAGTAATTTCTTGTAATGCTTTAAAATATATTGTGTTTTTGATGTAAAAAGTGTTTTTATCCCAACAACAAGGGTGTATGTAAAATTTTCATTTTTCAATACTGGGTACATTCTTTGAAAAAGATTGAGATCCCCTGCCTTAAAGCCTTCACGACTTCACTTTTGCACTCATAAACTCTTGACGGTAAATTATTGGTCACAATACCTTATAGCAGTGGTTCTCAACCGGTGGTACGCGGGGACATTTCAGGTGGTACGCAGTCATATATTAATAATAACAATAAAAACTGTTACGATGCAACATTTCCGCGTTAAGAATACAATTCCTCCATCTGTGTTTTACATAGAATAGTGGCAGTTTGACGCTGACCTTGCCGCTACACAAACAATCCGAGTGACTCAATTCCTTCTCCAATGATATTTCTCTGAAGCCAGAAGTGACTGATGATATCACTAGTCATATGGAAGCCCTTCAAACGAGTTTTGATAAATATTTTAATCAAGATTTTTCTAAATATGAGAGGATTAGAAATCCATTTTCAGGGGAATTTCCTAGTCACTCAATAGAGTGTTTCATCGAACTTACAAGTGACAGCTCAATGAAAGATTCGATTAAAGAAAAATCTTCAATAGACTTTTGGACGGGGACAAAAACTGAATACCCATCAGTGTTCAAGCAAGCAAAAATCTTTTTACTTCCATTTGTAACCTCGTACCTATGTGAATCGGGCGTTTCGGAACTGCTGTACATAAAAAATAAATACAGAAACCGCATTAGTGTTGAAGAGGACTTAAGAAGTTGTAGAATGCATTTTTATTTTCCTAAACATGACCAAATATAAATTATATATAATTATTTATAAAAATAAAAATATATATAAATATAAGGTGGTACGTCAAAATATCTGAAAATTTCAAGTGCTACGTGGTTACTAAAAGGTTGAGAACCCCTGCCTTATAGAGTGTGAGTGGGGTTTGCGGGGTTTTAAACAAAGTGAAAATTTTAAGAATTTTAAGTACAAATGAGAAAGTAGAAAGCACAAGCGGACAGAGACAAATTATCAATCCTGTTTTTCTGTTGATGTTTGGACATGTTTTACTTTGAATTCCCAAAACCCACCCCCTTCCCCAATTACTGGCTACTACTATAATAACCTTCCTTGGAAAACCCTTCCTGACACGACAAATCTGAAACACTGAATCTACAGCTGAATTATGTTTATTGACTTGTTAGCATGGAGGCCCATACCAGGGTGTAAAGGGTTAAAAAGACAAACTAAATATTCAAGCGTTATATGTGGGCTCACGTTTGGAATTTTTCAGAAAGTTATTTTAAAAATTGTTGAATTGTAGGACATGACGGTGGACTAAATTATTTATATTCTAAAATGTGTTTTCCTTGAATATTTACATATTATTGGTTTTTTTTTAATAAAACGTAAGAGTGCAATTAGTTTTTATTGGTTAACAAGGTTAAAACTTGAATTTTTTAGCTGCTTAATTTTTAGTATGCAATACCTTCACATCCAACAAATTCCTACAACCTTTCATATGGGCACCCTTGCTTTTTAAGCCCAGTATTATTTACTACCCCAAACAGCTGTGGAATATTAATTAATTAATCACAACAACAACCCAAAATTAATTATGAATCCTAATGTGCATTTCAGTTACATGGAACCTTCCTCAGAGATACGTTATTTAGAACTGAGTACATAATGAACTGAACTATATAGAATACTAGCTGACTCGGCCAACTTCGTATCGTCTAAAAGTAAATGAATGGCGTGTTAACATTATAATTTGTGCAAACAGCCGTGCGCCCTGAAGGATTAGAGTGACCCTCGCTCCTCCACGCGCAGGCACACTCACATACGCGGCCCAGCCTACCTGCCGCTAATGGTTCTTCTAGAATCACCAACTAGTCCTTGTACTACAAAATCAATTTTTTTTAACTGTTAACTTCACTTAATTTGTACTCTAATAACTGAATTCTAAATATTATTCCTCGCAAAATGAGTCCAAACACGGTACAATTGTGACAACTCTGAGCGGTTTTAGTGGGTTTAAAAATTATAAAACAAATAAAACGAGACTTTTATCACGTATTTTATATTGTATTAATCAGACGTCTTTAATGAAATAGTAATCAGATCAATAACATGGAAACAGTTTACAATTATACTAGAGCTGACTTACATTGTTTGCAAATTAGCTGTAGTCCTAACTTTTATCAAATATATATATATATATATATATATATATATATATATATACATATTATTTATGATTTAGTTTATTCTTTCATAAATTTGAAATCTCTACTAGAATTAATGTAATTATGTATATTATTCTGATCGTGCGAATTCAAATAAAAAGTCTATAACCATTTTTAAGTAGTTAAATTTATAATTTTGTAACCTAACGACCATAAAACCCCTTAGAGTTGTCACAATTGTACCGTGTTTGGACTCATTTTGCGATGATTAGTATTTAGAATTCAGTTATTAGAGTACAAATTAAGTAAAGTTAACAGTTAAAAAATATTGATTTTCTCACAAGGACTAGCTGGTGATTCATAGAAGAACCATTAGCGGCAGGTAGGCCGGGCCGCGCGTGTGAGTGTGCCTGCGCGTGGGGGAGCGAGGATCGCTCTAATCCTTCAGGGCGCACGGCTGTTTGGACAAATTATAGCTAAACTTAATTTAGTATTTTATTAAGACATTAATACCTGAACTTATAGTAGTGGATCAAGAAAAGTGTGACAATAAATGTTCTTGATTGAGTGTTATAGAAGTGCATTTGGATATACAATATTTTTGTATATTGTTTGAAATGTGTTGGAAAATAATTTTAGATTGTTGAGTGTTGCCTAGCAACCAAATTTGAAATGAATTCAATGGAATGTCTTAAGATATGATAAAATAGAAAGTCATATTTTATGATATTTTGCCACTTAAAAATTAGATGCTGGAAGCAATTGTTATGTCGCCAGAAACCTTCCCAGGAATGTACTCAACAATTTCTCAAAGTTTCATGGCGATCGGATCTGTGGTTTAGTAATGGTCATATATGCATACATACATACAAACAAACAAATATTCATTTTATATATATATATATATTGACAATTAATTTATTGTTGTGGATATTGGGTTGTTATTGTGGTTAATTGTTATTTATTGTTATTAACTGTTGATTTATTTCTAGAAAACTTTAAAATCATCATCGAAAATAATTACTTGCTAGTATTTTTGTCTTTACAAAAACTCCAAATATTGAAGAAAGTAATAAATAATTAAGAAAATGGTTTATCACCGAGTCAAAGATATTTATTTTAAAAATGCAACGTTTCTGTAACTAGTTCCTTGCTATAGCTCAAAGGAAGTTCTATGTGAAGTGAAGGAGGTTTCATATCTGCTTCCTTACATTACATATTTGAATAATAAATTTAAGGACTTTTTTTATAGCACAACAGGCTTAATAAGGCCAACGAACTAGATGCCGAAGCGTTGCATTATTAAAATAAATATCTTTGAATCAATTATAAACAATTTTCTTAATTATGTTATACATAATTCAAGTACTTGAATAAACATATATTGAGAAAAAGTATTTTTTTTTAAAGTTCAACTTGGGAACCGGAAAAACATCTGGTCATCCTTTTACTGAACCTCTTCGTAAGACACCCTCATCCGAAAATCAATCCTGAGTACGCTGTAACCGGCGCCGAAGAAGAGCCCTGGTCAAAGGCAGGTCAAAACGTTACGTCATTCCAAAAAACATTACTAACACAAAACGTCAGATTTACAGAATATTACAACGCAGAAACGGCATCATATATAATTTATTTCGTGCACCTTTCATATTAATATTAATACTTTCACCTTTCTGTAAATACTTATATAACTTACTACAATATAACTAATAAAGAATTACCGTACCGTTAGGTTATGTTTTTAAGTCAGGAATACATCGACAGCGCATGCGCAGAACTAAAAACCGAGCGTGACTCATTTCTACACCAGGGCTCTTCTTGTGCGCCGGTGACAGAACCTACCTCCATCATCAATGATCTCTTCACCTTAAAATACACAAAACTAAATTTCGTGCTTCTTTGTTAGTTTTTTTGTAATTCTTTATAATTTGCAAAGGAAACCGAACAGACCCTTGTCTGACAGGTGTTAGTTTACGCGTAGACCTGTCACACGCCACAGATTAAAGACGCTGCTAAATTACCGCGTTACCGTTAATGCACAGATACGTAAGAACCGAAAGCCCGTCTCGCCAACGATGTTTATAGATCCTCCATGGCTTTACAAGGCGTACACCGGTGTACAACAAGACAAACAAGGCAAGAACAAGCATTGAGTAAGTACCCGATATAAACTACACTGAAACCAAATTAAAGCTGTACACCCGATAGCGAACCCAATGTAAACAAGAATCAGTAAATATCTAATACAGAGTCGCGCTGGAGAATGCGCTCGTATTGCTGAATACGTGAAGGGATAATGAAGACGGGACGATCAGAGCGATCGGGTTTTACAACTGGAATAAATTTTGACACCGACCTCGCGGCTTCAGCACCGTAAAATCAATATCTCCTAGTAATTAAACTCCTAACAACTTACAATAGAAACTTTACCTTCAATTTATGGCCCACATTTGGTCGTAACTTTTTATTGGATTTTCTCCAGTGTAGCGAGATCTAGTAAATCATTCTTATCTGTTTCCTGAAACACAAGAGAAAACAACTAAATAATATTAACCTATTTCCAACCTCGACTAGAAAATATTTAAGTGTTTTGTTCATCGTAGTAGCACACTATGATTGTTGAATTTTATTTCAGGAAGTAATATTATATTTACAAAGTAACAGAAATTTTGTCCTGCAGTAAAACAGGACATTTTGTCTTGTAACGTCTCATGTGCTGTACCTACATGTACAAAATAGGCACAACCAACTTGTATGTTATGTAACTTTTAATCAAATTCAAATACTAATTTTTAATTTGAAATATAATAAAATATATGTAATACAATATAATTATGTATTGTATATGTATATTATATATTATGCATTATTGTGTATATAATACGTACAGTATATATACGTAAACATATATATATATACGTGTGTGCGTGTGTGTGTGTGTGTGTGTGTGTGTGTGCGTGCGTGTGTGTGTGTGTGTGTGTGTGTGTGTGTGTGTGTGTGTGTGTGTGTGTGTGTGTGTGTGTGTGTGTGTGTGTGTTTGTATATGTACACATATGTATGTATATATTTCTATATATATACATATATGCGCGCGCGTGTGTATATATACATATACAAACACACACACCACACATATGTTTGTATATATATATATATATATATATATATATATATATATATATATATGTATAATTATTGTAAAATATATAAAATAGGCATTGAAATTTACAAGAAAAGTTGTAGAAAGTAGATACTTCTTTTGAATCTAAGGAAAACAGGTTTCTGGTTATCTTACAGGTGTTTATTTCTTCACCTATACCTTCTAATCTCTCTACTTAATTGAAGAACCTAATTAAATGTTTATTTCTACACTTATATAAAGTTTAATCACTACGTGAAATTCGATGGCTGTATGCGTGTTGGACAGTCACTTACGCGCATGCGCCGTTTGATTACAACCCCAGTTGCCAGACAGGTTAATATTGCGTTTTAACCTGGGAGAAAGATTTTTCCCAAAGGGATTCTACTGGATGAGACGGGTTAGGACTAGTGACGCACATTTGTACCACTTAAAGAAAGACAAGACATAGTCACAAAGCAGAAGTAATAATTCCGGCAAACGGAGGTAGTAAAGGACTCCAAGTGGTGAAACCGCACAACTCTAAATGTAATGAAAACTCCCGTGCAACTGAAATTCACACGGCTTCCGATCAAAACCGACTTCCAAAAACATAACATTACAAACATGCCGAATATTCGGTAGTACATATTTTGTTGAGGGTGAATATTTCCTAGTACATACAGTATCTAGTTCAAGGCGGATGACCGGGAGAACATATTTAGCTTATAATGCATTATCAGAAGTACATATTATTTTATGGTGGAAGTATCGATCTAATCATATCATTTTCAAGATAATCAAATACCAATTCCAATGGACAACTCGTTTAATGATTTTTAAAAGTCCGAACAATTTGTCGTAAGTTAATTGATATTAAACTTACCACTTTCCTCTTCCCCCATTCTTATTATTAAAAAAAAATCTTTTGACAAACAAAAATATTCAGAGCTGCCGCAAAGAATACTGTTATCTGTTAAAGCATTTTTAAGAACATTAATGGTATGATGTTCAATAATAATAATTACCCTTTTTATACTATATGGTATGTGTGAGAAACGGGGCCTTACGGTGATCTAACAATGTAATATGAGTAGTAATATTACGCTTCAACGCCCATTATTAGCCGAGTGTTGTCCCTAAGTACTCTTCACAGACGGAGTCGACATGAGAACTAAAAACGCAAGTAGAGAGTTTTAGCATCACCGGGATTCGAACCTAGAACTACCCACTTGACCACGCAGCCACCTATATCTAAACTGATTAACAATTTGCAGTGTAATTTTACTGAAGCTATTTTGTACTATTTTATTGGCTGTATAGTGCCGTCCATTCACAAGTTTGTACAACCTGACTCTACTCATTGCGAGAGAGCGAAGGTGATCGAAAGACCGGCAGTTTCACTATCACTCCCACGGCCACCAAGATTAATATCACTATCAATTTGACTTATATGAGTGTAATAGTCGCTTGACAATAGAATAGCGGTGCGTATTAACACATAATCGTATGTCAAACATCCTCACTGACAATCCTGCAGTGAAAGTACGGTGATGGATTCAAGGCAATAACTCATCGTACGGCATTCAAGTCTCTGCGTAGCTGTATCTGTGACATCATCGATTGCAGGATCGCTGTGATCCATCAAGCAGCTGATGCTTATCAACAGTGTATTTATAATTTATTGCGTTCATTACTTTTACAAGACACAACTATACTGTAACTCCTTAGTTTAGAAAATTTTAACTTCTGGGTAACTAACTACCGGCGTTCCAAACGTTTCTTCTACGTAAACAATTATATCTGACAATGTAGAAACACCTCAGAAAAACTTAATACAAACAAAAATTTCTAAAGTCAACTCCTATTTAGATCCAAAAAAATTTTCAGTTACTTTTTATTAAATAATTACAAATAATATAAATGAAGTAACCTTACCTATTCGTTAAAATAGCTGCTCTACCTATATCTATAACACAAAAAAAGCTGTTTTATGAAATCATAGTTATCATTTACGAGCCAAACGGGACGTATTTTAAGCCAAATTGGACGAAACAACTATATTGCATACCTTTCCCCTTTTGTGAAAAGTTTTTTTCTGGTGTCCGGCCTCTGGAATGAGATGAACTACAACCAGACACTGCTTTCCCAGAATTACTCGGGAGCCAGGTTTTCGTATCTCGTTTCCCCGTGTCTGATTATTTCGGTCCAGGTAGTGCAATCGGAGATTCAGCCGAGCCCTCAGACTAGGGACTTGGGCCTAGATACGCTTACACCCATCCCGCGAGACCTCGAAATCCCATAGACGGCGCTGCTTGTCATTTTCTGTTAGCGAGTGTGCCATAAAGGAGATAAACTGTGGTAGAAGGAGAGAGCATTAAGGTGACATTCCCTACAGCCTTTGTATATATGCAGCGATCACCTTTCCCTGACAAATGTTTTGTCACTGTAGTCAGCGAACTCGGAGAGTATAGACAAAGGGTTTATATCGGACAAGTCTCAACGACTCAAGCCTTATCGAAGAGCGTGAAAGATATAAAGGCTACGCGTATATATGTGTGCAAATATCCTTGTAATCTAACTTGAAGAAAGAAAGCATTCCCAATATTTTTGGCAGACTTATTGGCCTACACAGTTTTATTTCACTTGACGACACAACTTCTCCCAGTCGCTACACGAGTGAAGCAGTTATTTGCTTTGCACGAAAACCCTAATACCAATTGATAGCTTTAATTGTTCGCCAACCGGTTCCAAACAATGAACGATATTTGGCAGAGGTAATCGTCCGGCAGCACGATTCCAGACCAAACCTCGGTATTTGCGGGTCTCTTAATGGCTCATTAAAACGACGGCCCCATTTCGTCTGGAAGAATACGAGTGCATTATACAGACCGCGCCCGTTTTCTCGGGAATTAAACAGGTCTGACATTTCGCGCACAGATCTAACGTTGTAAACATTTCACAGATTGTGAGCAAAGCTGGAAACCTTCAGAACGATAGCTCGTCTGTTGATGTCGCACGCAGGTGATGTATCTCTCTAATACAATTACAAAACCCAACAGAAATGTTGACGTTCCCTTAGAACAGTGAATGCGACGAATAAATAAACGTCGTGAGTCAGTAAAACGTCGTGAGGCCAATATACTAACTTGTACGGTATATTTACCGTATCTTAATAGCAAGCTTTGAATAGCGGGGTGCCTAAGCCGCAGGATATTTCGGTGAATAGGAGCAAAAGCAAGAATATACAAAGTCATCATACGCAGGACTGCACACTTTCTGCTTATCTGCGCCGTTACCGGAACTATGTAACTGACAATCTGTCCAGTTATCTGAACTGACGTCGCTTAGGACGCCGTCAGATTTCGCCTCTGATCTGTCCGATTTTTGTTCAGTTCTTGTGTGTTCCCAGATATAGTGTATTCCAGTACTTCTAGTACATTCGGCGGCGTGATTTGCGGAAAAGTGTAAGAAGAAAGAAAGATGGCGAAAAGAAGAATGGCGACAAGGATCTTTCGACTCCACCTCCTTGTCACAGAAGACAAGCATAGATCCTTGTGTGGGGCATCTCTCTTCTAACATATGAAACCCCTACCCCTACCAAATCCATAACCCTGCACTCAAAAAATACAAAGATAGAGGCTACTGCTAGGCAGTATATTTAATCCAGAAATGAATCCTAGCCTCCTTCTTAAACTCGTGATTGGCGTCAGGCTTGAGACGGAGGGATTGGTGTCACGATACGTGGTATCAGTCTGCAAGAGTCTTGGAACCTCGCTGTAAGGCCTAGACTAGTGACCGGCCCACCCGTGGTAGAAGACGAGCTCCAACCAGACAGAGTTCCAGTAGAACCTTCCAAACCAGGAATCCGCCAGGATTCCGTACCTCGATACCCTGTCTGATTAGTTCGGCAGTACACAAAGATAGATCTTCCATTTGATTTATCTCTAGTCTAGCGTATGAAACCTTTGTCCACACGAATTCGACCTCAAACTCGTGACTCCCGTCTAGGTGACTAGCGTCAGACCAGAGACGTGAAGGGCTTATTGCCACGACCCTTATTACCAGTACGCAAGAGTCTTGCGACCTTACTGTAAGGCTTGGACTGGAGATGAGACGGACTCCAACAGGACACAGCGGTTCGGCTGCTTTTCCACAGCTAGTCCAGATCATAGAACAATGGAAGATAGTAAAAGAAGAGACTAAATGTTTTCCATAATTACAGCAGCTAACCTAGAAGAAAAGCAAAGGAGAAGTGCAAAATGCCATGGTTGCTGGTCTAATGATATCTATAAAGACGCCAATTGCCTTGTCATTACCATTTAACACTAGTATTACAATCAGAGGGAGAATTAATAAGCATAAAAACTATCGAGGGAGACTTAGTATAAATTTTACTCATGAAACCTGATCTTCTAGCGGAAAAGGACACGGTTTTAAGAGAAGCGTAGGCATTGTTCGTTTCCCAGTCCTTTGGTTGAATCACTGGCATCAGGAGTTTCCTGAGCAAAAACATTATTTAGCCGTAATACCAAAAAAACTGGGAACATACATCTCCCTGATCGCTTTCAATCGACCACTTCCTTCAGCTCCTGAAGAACCGATCTTATGGTATTAATCCTTTTCACTACACTATCACATGTCGAATCAGGTTCGAGAGTGGTCACCAAATATGGTGTTCTCCCAAAACTCGGAAAGGGACCGGTAGCCGTCCTTTAAAGCCAAAAGCAATTTTTTTTAAAAATCGTAGTAGTGGCCATCGTGTGCAATGCGGTGAAACTGGACGGCAACTGAGGAAACTGTTTTGGACAACCTACATAGACTCGTTGCAAAAGACCACTAACTAGTGAAGTCCATCGGTCTGCGTAGAGACCTGCTTGAACTGCACAGTTTCCTCGGTGTATTGCTAAGTCATGACGTCACTCGTGATTAAATGCGCAGATAAACTGAAGGCGTATTGATCACTTTAGACTGATCCACCCCATACACAGTTGACGATTATATATAAAGAGGAAATAGTGTTATCAAAATAACCTGAAAATCACAAAGGATTGAAAAGCGAGGACGTATGGTTTACATGCCAGAACAAATCAACACAGTCATTGGAAGAAGCAAACATGAATGTAACGATTGTATATATATATATATATATATATATATAAACATGAATGTAACGATTGTATATATATATATATATATATATATATATATATATATATATATATATATATAGAGAGAGAGAGAGAGAGAGAGAGAGAGAGAGAGAGAGAGAGAGAGAGAGAGAGGTTGAAAAAGATAGATTAATGAGAATAAGCTGTCAACGAATGGTTGAGAAAAGATGGAATGACAAACATTCAACAGAGAGTGGACGAAAAAGATACCGTCACCAGAAGCAGAACTTAGTCTACGTCAGGGTCACAAAAAGTCGCCTTCCAGCTGTACGTTATTATTGTTGAATAAGGAATAAGGAAAGCTAGTTGGGATGAAGATAGTGCTAAGGAAGGGACGTGATGCTTTCTAGCGAGCATAAGCTATTATCTTCTAAGAAGGATTAAGAAAGGATTGTAAATAATAGGAAGAGATGAAGTAAAGATATACAAACTTTCTGACCTCGTCTTAATGAGCAGGATCGCGTCCTTGAATTAGAACTACCATCTGTAGGAGTCACTATGAGATGTGTGTACGCTACGCTTTGTAAAGAAATATAGGCCTAAGGCAAGAAAGGTCAATGGTATAAATAAAAAAATACAGAATGAAAATTAAGATCTCTTGGTGCTAAAGAACAGAAAACTTTGCTCGCTTGTAGTAAAAAATTCTAAAGCACAAAAGGACATGTTCGCCTATACACTAATGTGTATTCTTTAACGCCCGTGTTAACGCCCTGGCGCCGATCTAGGCACCGAGCTTTTAATAGCTCTCTTTCTTTCTGCAATGTTTCTACCTACGTCACTATTAAATCCAATTACTCTGTAAATCAATCACACCAGATTTATACAACAATGGCTCATCTGACCTTGAATCAAGACATACGTCTTAACGTGAGATAATTTGCATCAATTCTACACCACACATCCCACTTTCCCATGACTCACAGTTCTTCGACGATAAAAAACCTGTTAATGCTATTCACATTCTGTTTTACTATTCTCTTTTTTTTTAATTGTTAGATGTTTGCATCGGTCACGTGTTTAAGAAATTACATCGTATTAATTGTTGCGATGCGCAAGATTTTCACAATGTGTTGTAATATTATGTTGAATCACAAAGTGGCCTAAAATGAACTCAGGTTTCTGTAACTAATCACTGATATAATCAATGAAAAAACACAGATAAAACATTCGTCGACACGTTCATTTGGTGCCCTCTAACGCGTAATTCAGTAATTACTTATCTGTGCTCAACTGTCCTGCCTCTGGGTCACAGATGGCGACATAACCTTAAAAAGAATTCTACAACAATATATTTTTTTTTTAGCAATCGTCTAGTTGAATTAAAATTAAAAGAGTATTCGGTAAAACTCGTTACTGCCGGTATCAGCCGAAAACTCGCCCAACCGTTCAGAGCCGAGCACCGATGGAGACAGGGTTGCTACGAGTAGTTTTATCTATTGACGTACCATTCAACAGACACGACCGATATAACAACTTAGAATCGATCTAAGCTCCCATAAAATAATACGTTGCAAGAAATAATAAGACGTTTACCACGACAGAATATGCTACAGCCAACGGATGGATTCAGTGCTGGATTGGGAGAAGGTAGTAGTTACGACGAACAGAACCATCTTCGAGTCTGGGAAGAATGAAGGGTTGATGGGAACGAAGAGGCGGTGTTTCTCTTTTTGATCACCCTTCCTCCCTGGAGAGACAGTGTTGGATTCTAAGGAACTGTTAAAACGTATGATGTTTTGTGGCGACCATCTTAGTCACTTGAGGCAAACATGTGAGATGTAGTGATATGAACCCAACAAATGATTCAATTTAAATTAGATTAGAATATGAAAGTGTTCTGAGTAGGTTGTTTTAAAATTTCTAGAAAATGTTGAATAAAAAGAAAAACAAGCTGGATACAGTAGAAACATACGAACCAGAAGTGGTGACCCGCACCTGATCCTTGTAACGCTTCAGTAAGAGTCAAACTAGAGGAATAAAAGTGAATGCATGTTAATAAAAACAGTTAATTGAAGAAATTTCCGTGTCCAGTCTTCACGAGTCTGGTAAATCAGAGTAAAAATAAAGATAACTAACAGAGTTCTAGTGTTTCTTAATTAAAGGAATTACTTTAAGTAAAAAAATAAGTGTTACTATAGGCAAGTGCAACGCACTAATATAGTTCGAGTGTTTTAGTCAAAAATAACGTTTATGAAATAATTATTTTTGTAAAGGTTTTCAGAAATTTTCTTAAGTTTGATTTCTTTTTTCCTTTATCGTAACAATTTCTCCAGCAGCGTATTATTGAATAGGCTGTATAAATTTTGAAATGTATAAACTTGTAATTATATTGCAATGTGGTCGTAGTGGCGCTGAACGACAGAAATAAATACATTACTCGAAGGACGGACTTAGTAAAAGTTTTAATAGAATCTAGTTGGTAGAAAACATTTATTAGATGTTACAAAATTTACTGTATATATATTTTACTTAATCAATTCATTTGAACACGCCTAAGGAAGATTTCATTTAAAATAATTGGAACAAAATATATTAAATTATTATAGAATTATATTAAATTAGTTGTAGTAAGGTTTATTAGAATATAAATTACTATATTTATTATTCGCTGATATTCAGTAATTATTCATCTGTGTTCAACTGTCCTGCTTCTGGGTCACAGATGGCGACATAACCTTAAAAAGAATTCTACAACAAGGCAATATTAGGGAATATTGGCAATAGGGAATATTATGATTAATTTTAGTAATACTACTGTAATACGGTTATACTTTAGGATTGCTGTTGGCTGTTCATTTTATTTTTTTTAAAATAGCAATCGTTTAATATAGTTGGATTAAAATTAAAAGAGTATTCGTAAAAACTCGTTGTCAGTCGAAGAGCCCAGGAGAAATAATAATAAATAATAACAGTTTAGGTTAATAATGTACAACAAGTAATACTTTATAAGCAAAACGTTTGTAAAGTCAATTCCTACTTGAGTCAACAAAAAAAAGAATTTATTTTAGTTATTTTATATTAAATAATTACAATTAATATAAAGTAACATAACCTATGTGTTAAAACAGCTGTTACACCACGTAACCTATTACATAAAATCGGCTGTTTTATGAAGCCATGCCATCACTTATATGCCAAGTGGGACGAAATAACTATATTGCATACCTTGCCCCTTTTGTGAAACTTATATATACGCTCTTCTCCCATATAAAACTAAAATTAATATATGAACAAACACTGTATTAACAACTTGTATCATCCAGTACAAGTTTTAAACAAATGTATTTCATATTGAATGGATGAATAAAAAGTATTTTGTTGACGATTGGAAATTTGAACAAGATAGTTACATAAAGTATAAGGAGAGTGTGAACTAATAGAAGGGATAAAACAGCCGTTTGGGTACCAGTAGTTTAAAAATTAAAAATAGTTATTTTTTATATCCAATTAGGACTACATAACTGGGCAAGTTGCTTTCAAATAAATTGTTCACTCAAGACATTTATCTTCAACTTAAAAGTATAGAGCGTTCAGCTATGCCGAATCAAGGCAACTGAAACAACACAATAACACACACAACTGTAGAACTTAACGCCATTTCTAAGACAAATCTGATTATTACGGAACGATACTAAACAGACTTGTAAAGTAAGCTAACAAGCAACTGACAACACTGCCGTCGGCGTCGCTCGCCTATGGTTACAGCTGTCAGCATAGGTCAGCTGTTTGACAAGTAGGCGTCCAAATTAATAAGGGACTTAGTTGTTCTTTGTGCTTGGTCTAACTTTAGGCTGAAGCGTAATCTGTGACCCCGAAAACACCCACAAGTGTTCTGAGAATATAGATGTGTTTTGAGCAATCATATAGGCTATATAAAGTCATAAATAGTTTGCATATAGAATCATTTAAAATATACAGTAAATGTCTTTATACTAAATACCTTTAACTGTCTTAAAGGTGTATGTTTTCTTTAATTCCTTCTATTAGTTCATACTCTCCTTATATAAATCTTGGTCAAAGTTTCAATCGTTAATAAAATACTTTTTATTCATACACTCAAGTTCAAATACATTTTTAAAACTTGTAGTGGATGATTTAATGTTAAAACAGTTTTTTTCAAATATTAATCCATTAATTAGATTTAATAATCAATTTTAGTTTTACGTAGGAGAAAAACGTTTCACAAAAGGAACAAGGTATGCAGTAGGTCCTATAGTTATTTCGTCCCATTTGGCTTATAATAAGTAATAACATATGATTTCATAACAACTGATTTTATGTATTTGGTTAGGTGATAGAACAGCTGTTTTATTGCACAGATTGTGTTACTTTATTTGTATTACTTGTAAATATTTAATACCAAGTAGCTAAAATAAAATGTTTCTTCCTTAATCTAAATAGGAATTGACTTTTATAATTGTTGTTTATATTATTTGTTTTAACGATGTAATGTTTATAAATAAATATGTAAAATGATTCAAATTAAGAAATCACAGTACAATGAAGCGGAAATTTCAATTAATCAACGACATGAAAAATAATTCCAGCGAAAATAAAATCAAGCTTCTTAGAGTAGTCAAACTCTAAAATCTCAAAGTCTTTAAATATTAGTTCCATATCACGTTTTAGGACAGATTGAAGAACGCTGACTGATAGATTTGCTGTCACAGTTGGCAATGAGTCACATCTCCTCAATAAGAAACAAAGTAAGTGTTATTTTATATATTCTGATTCAATACTCAAAGCATTTATATTTTATTTTATGGAGAAAGGATCGGGCCACCTACTCCCACATCTTTATTTCTAACAATACTACCCAGGTATAGGCTATATAAGGGGCCAAATTATCTCTCTTGAAACAAGGACTCGAGGGAATCAGTCCCCCTTAAGACAGTTCTCTATCCGGCCTATCGATAACAGAACTACGTGTGTCTTATAAGTTGAAAGCATCAGTTCTCAACCGATTCAACACAAAGAATTTGTAAGGGAACTCCCTACTAGTCAGCACATCGACTAACCGCACAACACCTTCCTCTGCACGTGAGAGCATATCCGGATTGGCGATGGCAGGCTCTCGCGATCCCGTGGCACCAGTATAGTTGAAACCCCTGCCTTTCGATAACAGCCTAAATTCTGTTGCCTTAAGAAATAAAAAATCATTTCATTAGACCGTGGACGTTGGTGTCAAGCACGGCAAGGACACGTGAAGACGGTTCGCACGAGTCACTAGGAACAAGTAAAACTATGAACTCATTTATTGTGCCTCTAAATCACCACGACTCACGGATTATTATGCTGCAGTGTGTACATAAAGCGTGATTAATCACTGGCACTGGTGACGTCACGGGCGTTGCATTCGGTTTACCTTATTCATAATTGCAGTGATTGCATATAATCATCTCCGTGTCTGATGTTAGGTATGTTCCTTTCAGGATATGCATGGCTTGTGAGAAATATTTCTTAGTTATTTAAAGAAATAAAATCATTGCTTGAATAATAGTGAAAGTAGTTCGTGTTTATCTTTGTTTAACGACTTAAGGTCAGTAATTCAAATATTACGGCTGCCAATGAACTAGACTTCAAATAAAGAACTGTTTACGCACTGGAGGATGTAGTAAGGGTGTATTACAAACTAAGTATTAGAGGATAATAGGAACTGTGTAACAAAAACTAAATCAAGACAAATAGCACTTCAAAAAGACACAAATAATAAATAGACAAGTTTCAATATAAATTATAAATAATAAACCAAAATAACAAATTGGAGGAAGCAAGAGTTCTTCTTCAGAATATAGGAATGAATAGTAAAGTCGCCTAAAACGTTTTATCAATTAAACAAATGTAAGTTAAAGTTACGAAGATGGTAAGCTAAAAGGTAGCGAAAATTGAAGCTAGAGCATGGGAAACATATAGGTTAAATTATAGCAATGACGACAGTTTGAATGTAGAAAAATGTAAGCTAGGAGGCATCAAAAATGTAAGTTAGAATGTAACGAAAATATAAGTTAGAGGTTGGGAAATACATAAGTTAGATTATAGCAATAATGTCGATTAGGATGTAGCAATAATGTAATCTAGGAAACACCATAGTTGTAAGTTAGAAGGTAGCAAAAACGTAAGTTAGAAAATGGGAAATATATAAGTAAGATTATAGCAATAATTTTGATTAGAATTTAGCGAAAATTTAAGCTAGGAGGAAGCAAAAATGACGTAATTCGATGGTAACGAAAATGTACGTTAAAAGGTAGCGAAAATTCAAGTTAAAAGGTAGCGAAAATGTAAATTAGAAGATAGAAAAAGTATAAGTTAGAAGTTTAAAAACGTAAGTTGGAAGTAGCAAGAATGTAAGTTTGAGTTTTACTCATTTTGTAAAATTTTATCTAATTTTAAGCGTTAAAATAGCTTTTAATATTCAACTTGTATAAGTGTTTTCTCAGCGCTCTCCCGGAGTGGTAACCCAAGAAGAGTTCCTGTTAATGCTAACAATATCGTACAGGAACAAGTAGCTACATGCATTCTTTTGGTCTGCCAATAAGAATCTTTCCTCTTTAATTATTTATGTATATTTTACTGATACTAAATGTTGTACTTTCGACCTGAATATTTGATTTCAACGTATTGCAATTTTATTTTTTAATACAAATCCCTTTATTAATATGAAGACAGTAGGCAAATTGACTGTCTGACAAGCAGAAGCGATGCTTGGGTTGCTCTTGCGTGCACAGATACTCCATCCAACGTGTAATCTTGCCTTTTGTTTGTTTAGAATTAGCAGTAAAGGCGTCGATAACCATTAGCTTGTCTTGTAAATCCGTAATTATAATAAGTCGGGACAACACGTCCATTAACATTTCGCGCTGTTTCACTTTGCACAATGCTCAATTAAATATAACTTTTAGGCGTTGATGATAGGTCATTATATTACACGAATACAACCACTTAATGCGGGTCCAATCGGTGGCACTTCAGGCCCGCTCGAGGTCCAATTGCTACCTTGGTACAAGTCCGTAGTTACAAGTACGAGAGTTTAATTTAGTAATAACTGTTACAAACCGTTCCAAGCCTCGACTCTACTCCCTTTCTATTGGATGCTATTCGACCTTACGATGTAGTTAGTTACATTCTACGTCATTCCACAGGATCAGGAGATTTTAACGAAAGCAAAGGAAAATATTGTGAATGACAAGTGTAGGCGATATTGTCACAATATTCCCTAATTTGTTGTACGAGTATATAAATTGATAATTGTATCACATTTCCCGGGTCGTGTCCGTGATTTAAACCCTCCATCAAGGCATACAGAGTTGTCTAGACGTTACACATCACATTAATGCCCTGTTAACAGTTCTCCTGGAGGACAAATTGCTACCTTGGTATAAGTCCATCGTTACCAGTCCATAGTTACAAGTACTAGAGTTTAATTTAGTAATAACTGTTACAAACCGTTCCTAAACCTCGACTCTACTCCTTTTCTCGGAAGCTATTCCACCTTAAGATGTAGCTATTTACATTCTACGTAATTCCACACGATCAGGAGAATTTAACGAAAGCAAAGGAAAATATTGTGAGTGGCAAATGGTTTACGATATGGCCTCAATATTTCCTGGTTAGCAATATGACTATATAAAGGGATAATTGTATCACATGTGCAGGGAGAGCAGATCTCCGCAGGTCCCATACAGAAGTGTCTCCACACTACAGACCATATTGATGTCCTGTTTCTAATGTTTCTCCTGTCCAAACACGCTTACATCTTTAATGGAGTGTTTTTCTCAAGTGCAAAATATTAAATTAATTTAAATACTATAATAACATATTTGTTTTAATTTCTTGTTACCGAAACACTTTCAACCATAAAACTAACTATACAAAAACAGGCTCACTTGAGAGATGTGTGAAATAAGCGAACAAGTGCTAGTGGGGCCATTTGGGGTTGGGAGTGGTTACATTGCCTAGGGAAGCTTGGAGGGATTCATATCTTTTACAAATAGCTAAGATATTGCTATGCTAGGCGTGACGTAGGTCGCGAATTCTGTGGAAGATTGGACAACCAAATCTATCATCTTCTTGGAAGACCAGGGATGTCATGGTTTGTTTGACGAGCTAAATAGAAGAATCTGCCTGTGTGTACGTGAGGATAAAACTTAATCTGAATCACAAAAAGAGGAAGGTAAAGAAACTGGAACGAAAGATGAAGTATGGAGGAAGTGGCAACGTCAAGGCCTGTTTAAAGATAGTTTCTACAAAAACAATTACGCTGTGGCACTCGGGGACGTATTGATAGCTCGGGGGAGTGCCGATAGAAGGTAAAACTTTTATAGCCACGACTACTCACATTCTGAATTGAGAAAACATTTATTCTTGCGTATTGAGAAATTACCTAAATATTTAATTACTTTATACTGAATTAGGCTATTTGTATTGCGATTTATCAAAATTTAAATAAATTAATATATCATAACTACTTACTAATAATAACCTTTTTCAATAAATAATGTACTTAACCTAGGTGTTAAAACAGTTATTTTACAACATAACCTATAGCATAAAATCAGCTGATATATGAAACCATACGTTATCATTTAATTAATTCTCACTTTGAGGTGACTCATAGCGTAACCTGATGGAATTAATACTGACGCTATTAATGTGACGAAAATTATATTGACACAAAACTGTTTGTTTATGTCCATCCAATTAGTTTTTGTAGGGGTTGCTATAAACGTTATCACCTTAAAACCATGGCTAGGAATTCTATCAAAAAAAAGCAAGATCAGAAAAACATGTGTGTATGTAAACAGTTACCACTGAAAAAGCAGCACCCGTACTGCTTTTCTACACGCCTACGTAATTTAGTACTTAACCAATATGCCAGTAAAAAGCCCGGATAAAGTGAGATGGGAATCAGAAGTTAATTATTGAATTGTTAAGGGCCTTAAACTTTTGTCCAGGAGCTGGATCCTTTTGAACCTCCAAAACGATTAACTGTACGCTTTTATCGCGACAGCACTGTGATTTTAGTATCGCTGTGACGATTCACAAGAAATGTATCATAAACTTGTAAACTGTTGTTGCTTGTGACGGAGTCGAGACCCACGTTGGCGGCCAGCACTGCCACAAGAATTTTGGCCAAGGTAAAAAGAAGATAGACAGGAAGAGCCTTGGTTGACTAGGTCGAGCTTGTGCAGGATAGATAACTGTCTATGAGAAGTAGGGAAAACCTGAGCTTCCCTCAGGGGAAGCAAAATCCTTTAGTACCGGAAATAAATGTGGATTAGATTTACTTCCGATTGCTAGAGCTAATAATTATTTACTTATTTTCTTATTAAAATAGTCTCTCTCTCTCTCTCTCTCTCTCTCTCTCTCTCTCTCTGTGTATATATATATATATATATATATATATATATATATATATATATTTAAGTGTCGAATCTCTCTTTGTAACTGGCACTGTGGGCCATCTCAATCGAAACGTGCACTTATTTTGTCATCGGATCTACTGCGATATACAAGGCATTTGTTGAAAAAAAATATAGAGTGAGCAGAACATTTAGTTCATGCAGAGGCCACCAGGTGGAGATGCTAATGAGAGTGTAGGCCCATTGTTTTAGCGCGGAATAAATCATCAGCAACAAAGGCGAGTCCTCTGTAATTTACACAGTTTTTTATTAACGCAAATGAATTGTCTCCAGTACGTATCGTTTCAGTTTTTTTTATAATGTGTGTTTTTATTATGATTGGTAAATTGGTATTGATTTACAATGACGACAGAAGAATGCGGAGCATAGGCGGACCCCGGCATGGGTGGGACAGTTTACTATAAATAAGGAAAATGCTGTTTAAAATAACGATAAATCCGTAGGAAATATACAGACCTTCCCTGGGCAGAATGGTAATTAAAAAGTGTAATTAAGTTGACAATGGCGTGATTGTTTCTCGACCGTTGTCTTTGCCAAACAGACTGCTGGTTTGCCAAACACTATGCTCTGAGAGAAGATAAGTCTGTTGTAAGGTAAGATTGAAGGTACGGAAAACGTGGACGTTGGGAAGGTTTCACAGTTCATCCGTTGCTCTGGAAAAACGAAATCATAATGTCCGATTGGAGTATCGACCAGGGATGGATCTGTCACCAGAACAGCACTTAGAGTAAGGCATGGAGTTCCTACGTACTAGTACCACATGCAGCACTAGGCTCCCGCTTCTTGGATTATGCTAGCCACCCGACCAAGAATCAAGAGTCTAGATTGGATTTGTGGGAGCGTGGTTGCTTATGCCAGACTTTAGATTCTCCATAACGTTATCAACTATCTTTGTGTTCTTTGGCTCGAAGGTTGAAGCCGCAAGGGATAGGTAATCCTGGTCAACATTCTTCTGTTTCATCACATTCTTTGCTTTCATTAACAACATCCTAATAACTGTCAACTTTAGTTCTAGCTTGGTAATTGGAGGCTCTAGTTCTAGCTTGGTAATTGTCGGCTTTAGTTCTAGCTTGGTAATGGTCGGCTTTAATTCTAGCTTGGTAATTGTCGGCTTTAGTTCTAGCTTTGTAATTGTCGGCCTTAGTTCTAGCTTGGTAGTTATCGGCTTTAGTTCTAGCTTGGTAATTGTCTGCTTTATTTCTAGCTTGGTAATTGTCGGCCTTAGTTCTAGCTTGGTACTTATCGGCTTTAGTTGTAGCTTGGTAATTGTCGGCTTTAGTTCTAACTTGGTAGTTATCGGCTTTAGTTGTAGCTTGGTAATTGTCGGCTTTGGTTCTAGCTTAGTAACTGTCGGCTTTAGTTCTAGCTTGGTAATTGTCGGATTTAGTTCTAGCTTGGTAGTTGTCGGCTTTAGTTCTAGCTTGGTAATTGTCAACTTTAGTTCTATCTTGGCAGTTGTCGGCTTTAGTTCTAGCTTGGTAATTGTCAGCCTTAGTTCTAGCTTGGTAGTTGTTGGCTTTAGTTCTAGCTTGGTAGTTGTTGGCTTTAGTTCTAGCTTGGTAATTGTCGGCTTTAGTTCTAGCTTGGTGATTGTCGGCTTTAGTTCTAGCTTGGTAGTTGTTGGCTTTAGTTCCAGCTTGGTAATTGTCGGCTTTAGTTCTAGCTTGGTAATTGTCGGCTTTAGTTCTAGCTTGGTAACTGTCGGCTTTGGTACTAGCTTGGTAGTTGTTGGCTTTGTTTCTAGCTTGGTAATTGACGGCCTTAGTTCTAGCTTGGTAGTTGTCGGCTTTAGTTCTAGCTTGGTAATTGTCAGCTTTAGTTCCAGCTTGGTAATGATCAACTTTAGTTCTAGCTTGGTAATTGTCGGTTTTAGTTCTAGCTTGGTAATTGTCGGCTTTAGTTCTAGCTTGGTAACTGTGGGCTTTAGTTCTAGCTTGGTATTTGTTGGCTTTAGTTGTACCTTGGTAATTGTCGGCTTTAGTTCTAGCCTAGTAATTGTCGGCTTTAGTTCTAGCTTGGTAACTGTCGGCTTTAGTTCTAGCTTAGTAATTGTCGGCATTAGTTCTAGCCTGGTAATTTTCGGCTATAGTTCTAGCCTGGTAACTGTGGGCTTTAGTTCTAGCATGGTAGTTGTTGGCTTTAGTTCTAGCTTGGTATTTGTCGGCTTTAGTTCTAGCTTGGTAATTGTCGGCTTTAGTTCTAGCTTGGTAACTGTCGGCTTTAGTTCTAGCTTGGTAATTGTCGGCTTTAGTTCTAGCTTGGTAACTGTCGGCTTTAGTTCTAGCTTGGTAGTTGACGACTTTAGTTCTAGCTTGGTAATTGTCGGCTTTGGTTCTAGCTTGGTAACTGTCGGCTTTAGTTCTAGCTTGGTAATTGTCGGCTTTAGTTCTAGCTTGGTGATTGTCGGCTTTAGTTCTAGCTTGGTAGTTGTTGGCTTTAGTTCCAGCTTGGTAATTGTCGGCTTTAGTTCTAGCTTGGTAATTGTCGGCTTTAGTTCTAGCTTGGTAACTGTCGGCTTTGGTTCTAGCTTGGTAGTTGTTGGCTTTGTTTCTAGCTTGGTAATTGACGGCCTTAGGTCTAGCTTGGTAGTTGTCGGCTTTAGTTCTAGCTTGGTAATTGTCAGCTTTAGTTCCAGCTTGGTAATGATCAACTTTAGTTCTAGCTTGGTAATTGTCGGTTTTAGTTTTAGCTTGGTAATTGTCGGCTTTAGTTCTAGCTTGGTAACTGTGGGCTTTAGTTCTAGCTTGGTATTTGTTGGCTTTAGTTGTACCTTGGTAATTGTCGGCTTTAGTTCTAGCCTAGTAATTGTCGGCTTTAGTTCTAGCTTGGTAACTGTCGGCTTTAGTTCTAGCTTAGTAATTGTCGGCATTAGTTCTAGCCTGGTAATTTTCGGCTTTAGTTCTAGCCTGGTAACTGTGGGCTTTAGTTCTAGCATGGTAGTTGTTGGCTTTAGTTCTAGCTTGGTATTTGTCGGCTTTAGTTCT
The DNA here is from genome assembly GCA_036971475.1 of Prosapia bicincta. Classification (NCBI taxonomy): domain Eukaryota; kingdom Metazoa; phylum Arthropoda; class Insecta; order Hemiptera; family Cercopidae; genus Prosapia; species Prosapia bicincta. The sequence goes on along the minus strand of JBAIZL010000179.1, from coordinate 136,289 downwards.
AGCTTGGTAATTGTCGGCTTTAGTTCTAGCTTGGTAACTGTCGGCTTTAGTTCTAGCTTGGTAGTTGACGACTTTAGTTCTAGCTTGGTAATTGTCGGCTTTGGTTCTAGCTTGGTAACTGTCGGCTTTAGTTCTAGCTTGGTAGTTGACGACTTTAGTTCTAGCTTGGTAATTGTCGGCTTTGGTTCTAGCTTGGTAATTTTCGGCTTTAGTTCTAGCTTGGTACCTGTCGGCTTTAGTTCTAGCTTGGTAATTTTAGACTTTCACCTTAGCGGGAGTCACGAGCTAGATTTTGCATTCGTGTGAGTGTGGTCTGATATGGCAGACTCTCCCCAAGTTCACCATTTATGTGTTCTATGACTCGGAGGCTAGAATCCGCAAGGCGTAGATACTCCCCGGTTTTATTCTTCTCTTTCCCCGTTTTTATGTTTTCTTGAACGTTTTTCACAACACTATGGAAATAGAGATTTATTGGTGTCCTTGCAGACCTCAGAAAGTTTAAACAAGTTGCACCCCAAGTCCCCTCTAGGTTCTACCTATGCTTTGGCTGTTCTAGTTACGGTTCTTTATGATTCTGTATTTAGTCCGCTTTTCTACTAACAACCCTCAGTTTACTCGTCAATTATTTGATACTTAAGCTATGTTAAAGGTTGTTTAGTTCCTTTTTGAGAGTTTGAAATATACGAAAATTGTTATTTGTAACCCATAACAATGTAACACATAAAACAATCAAAAGAATTATCTTAATATAGTAGTTTCAACACCGTCAAACTTCCCTTTACTCACCCCGGCATCTTTGTGTGATGTTTCTTTAACTTTTCCATGAAAAGAAAAACTCTCATAAGGCGCGGTATGAACTTTAAATGTGTCTAAACGGTTAGATAGAGGATGATTAAAATTATTACGCTCTTTTTTAATATACTCATATACAAGTAGGAGTACATTAGTGCGAGTGAGTGTGTATGTGGATACAAGTGTTATTCTGAAATGAAAATCTCTCTCTCTCTCTCTCCCCCTCTCTCTCTCTCATTCTCCGCGTGTGTGTAAAAGATGTAAAACATACTGCTACCTTCAAACTGCTCCATTTCCCTTCAATTTGTCGCTCTAGTAAGAATTTTTACCCAGGCAAAAGAGGTTCTACCGCAGAAGGATACGAGTACCATCCACAACCGGTGAAAGAAGGACAAAGCCTTACAACGATAGATGGCAACTGTGAGCATATTGTCCGTCGCCGCCATTTCTCGCACAATTAATCCCCAAATCACAACCGGTTGTGGTTTCCCCAAGACAGGAGATCGATCCACTTTTATGACCAAGTCGTGACTGAAGTCCTTAGCACATTACATAAAGATAATGAGAACGGACGAAATATGAGCGGCCGTTGCGGCATCGGTGTCTGTATTACCATCGGTAACGGTCGATGGTGTCAATTAGCAGAGGGGCCGTGGGTGAGCTTTTATCACAGATGTATCAAAATAAGGAGCAATGGAGATAGAGGTGCAAGAGCGTGCAGGCTGTCCGACGTATGTTCATAGCGTCGGATTGTAAGACAGTTTATTCTAATATCCCTACGTGCAAAAAGTAACTTGTTTTTTTTGTGAAATAAAATAAATACATCAAAATAAAATCATTTCCAAAGGTTTTCTTTTCCTTCAAGCTAGTTTTTACACAAGTACCACCATTTTGCAAGCACATGTCAGTGTGACCCAAGGTATTGTATTCCCTAGTCATAAAATGTCTCCACCTGTGAATTGAACCAAATGGATAGAGGTTTGGTTGTCTCATCATCATATTTGAGCATTTTGCCAGAGGGGTCAATTTGAAGTTGCAAAAAAAGAAATTAGGCTCCAGAAGTAAAATCTGGATTATAGAACGGTAATAAAATTAATTCCAGTATTTATTATTATTATTATTTTTTTTTTTTGCTAAAATAACACATGATAAATGTTTTTGTCTCCGCTGAAATGTTTACAATGCCAACTGGATAGTACTAAATGTTTTGGTCTCCACAAAGTGGTTACAATGCGTACAAGATAATTGTAATTGTTTTAGTCTCTCCTGAAGGGTTGACAGGGCTTACTAGATAATACTAAACGTTTTGGTTTCTACTGAATTGTTGACTGTCTAATAGATAATACTACATGTTTTTTTCTCTCCTGAATTGTTGACAGTGCCTAATATATTATAGTAAATGTTTTGGTCTCCCCGGAAGAGTTGACAGTGCCTAATAGATAATACTAAATGTTTTGGTCTCTACTGAAGGGTTTACAGTGGCTATTAGATAATACTAAATGTTTTGGTCTCTACTGAAGGGTTTACAGTGGCTATTAGATAATACTAAATGTTTTGGTCTCTACTGAAGGGTTTACAGTGGCTATTAGATATTACAAAATGTTTTGGTCTCTACTGAAGGGTTTACAGTGGCTACTAGATAATACTAAATGTTTTGGTCTCTACTGAGGGTTTACAGTGGCTACTAGATAATACTAAATGTTTTGGTCTCTACTGATGGGTTTACAGTGCTACTAGATAATACTAAATGTTTTGGTCTCTACTGATGGGTTTGCAATAGCTCCTAGATATTAATTAATGTTTTGGTCTCTACTGAAGTGTTTACAGTGGCTACTAGATAATACTAAATGTTTTGGTCTCTACTGAAGGGTTTACAGTGGCTACTAGATAATTCTCAATGTTTTGGTCTCTACTGATGGGTTTACATTGGCTACTAGGTAATACTAAATGTTTTGGTCTCTACTGAAGGGTTTACAGTGGCTACTAGATAATACTAAATGTTTTGGTCTCTACTGAAGTGTTTACAGTAGCTACTAGATAATACTTAATGTTTTGGTCTCTACTGATGGGTATACAGTGGCTACTAGATAATACTTAATGTTTTGGCCTCTACTGAAGTGTTTACAGTAGCTACTAGATAATACTAATTGTTTTGGTCTCTACTGAAGTGTTTACAGTAGCTACTAGATAATACTAAATGTTTTGGTCTCAACTGAAGGGTTTACAGTGGCTACTAGATAATACTAAATGTTTTGGTCTCTACTGAAGTGTTTACAGTAGCTACTAGATAATACTTAATGTTTTGGTCTCTACTGATGGGTTTACAGTGGCTACTAGATAATACTAAATGTTTTGGTCTCTACTGAAGTGTTTACAGTAGCTACTAGATAATACTAAATGTTTTGGTCTCTACTGATGGGTTTACAGTGGCTACCTGATAATACTTTATGTTTTGGTCTCTACTGAAGTGTTTACAGTAGCTACTAGATAATACTTAATGTTTTGGTCTCTACTGAGGGTTTACAGTGGCTACTAGATAATACTAAATGTTTTGGTCTCTACTGAAGGGTTTACAGTGGCTACTAGATAATACTAAATGTTTTGGTCTCTACTGAAGTGTTTACAGTGGCTACTAGATAATACTAAATGTTTTGGTCTCTACTGAAGTGTTTACAGTGGCTACTAGATAATAATAAATGTTTTGGTCTCTACTGAGGGTTTACAGTGGCTACTAGATAATACTAAATGTTTTGGTCTCTACTGAAGTGTTTACAGTGGCTACTAGATAATACTAAATGTTTTGGTCTCTACTGAAGGGTTTACAGTGGCTACTAGATAATACTAAATGTTTTGGTCTCTACTGAAGTGTTTACAGTGGCTACTAGATAATACTAAATGTTTTGGTCTCTACTGAAGGGTTTACAGTGGCTACTAGATATTTCTCAATGTTTTGGTCTCTACTGATGGGTTTACAGTGGCTACTAGATAATACTAAATGTTTTGGTGTCTACTGAAGTGTTTACAGTGGCTACTAGATAATTCTCAATGTTTTGGTCTCTACTGATGTGTTTACAGTGGCTACTAGATAATAATAAATGTTTTGGTCTCTACTGAAGGGTTTACAGTGGCTACTAGATAATACTAAATGTTTTGGTCTCTACTGAAGTGTTTACAGTGGCTACTAGATAATACTAAATGTTTTGGTCTCTACTGAAGTGTTTACAGTGGCTACTAGATAATTCTCAATGTTTTGGTCTTTACTGATGGGTTTACAGTGGCTACTAGATAATACTAAATGTTTTGGTCTCTACTGAAGGGTTTACAGAGGATACTAGATAATATTAAATGTTTTTCTCTACTGAAGGGTTTACAGTGGCTACTAGATAATACTAAATGTTTTGGTCTCTACTGAAGGGTTTACAGTAGCTACTACATAATACTTAATGTTTTGGTATCTACTGAAGGGTTTACTGTGGCTACTAGATAATACTAAATGTTTTGGTCTCTACTTAAGGGTTTACAGTGGCTACTAGATAATACTAAATGTTTTGGTTTCTACTGAAGGGTTTACAGTGGCTACTAGATAATACTAAATGTTTTGGTCTCTACTGAAGGGTTACAGTGGCTACTAGATAATACTAAATGTTTTGGTCTCTACTGAAGGGTTTACAGTGGCTACTACATAATACTAAATGTTTTGGTCTCTACTGAAGGATTTACAGTGGCTACTAGATAATTCTCAATGTTTTGGTATCTACTGATGGGTTTACAGTGGCTACTAGATAATACTAAATTTTTTGGTCTCTACTGATGGGTTTATAGTAGCTCCTAGATAATACTTATTGTTTTGGTCTCTACTGAAGGGTTTACAGTGGCTACTAGATAATACTAATTGTTTTGGTCTCTACTGAAGGGTTTACAGTGGCTACTAGATAATTCTCAATGTTTTGGTCTCTACTGAAGAGTTTACAGTGGCTATTAGATAATACTAAATGTTTTGGTCTCTACTGAAGGGTTTACAGTGGCTACTAGATAATACTAAATGTTTTGGTCTCTACTGAGGGTTTACAGTGGCTACTAGATAATACTAAATGTTTTTGTCTCTACTGATGGGTTTACAGTGGCTACTAGATAATACTAAATGTTTTGGTCTCTACTGATGGGTTTACAATAGCTCCTAGATATTACTTAATGTTTTGGTCTCTACTGAAGGGTTTACAGTGGCTACTAGACAGTATTAAATGTCTTGGTCTCTACTGAAGGGTTTACAGTGGCTACTAGATAATATTAAATGTTTTGGTCTCTACTGAAGGGTTTACAGTGGCTACTAGATAATACTAAATGTTTTGGTCTCTACTGAAGGGTTTAGAGTAGCTACTAGATAATACTTAATGTTTTGGTATCTACTGAAGGGTTTACAGTGGCAACTAGATAATACTAAATGTTTTGGTCTGTACTGAAGGGTTTACAGTGGCTACTAGATAATACTAAATGTTTTGGTCTCTACTGAAGGGTTTACAGTGGCTACTAGATAATACTAAATGTCTTGGTCTCTACTGAAGGGTTACAGTGGCTACTAGATAATATTAAATGTTTTGGTCTCTACTGAAGGGTTACAGTGGCTACTAGATAATACTAAATGTTTTGGTCTCTACTGAAAGGTTTACAGTGGCTACTAGATAATAATAATTGTTTTGGTCTCTACTGAAGGGTTTACAGTGGCTACTAGATAATACTAAATTTTTTGGTCTCTACTGAAGGGTTTACAGTGGCTACTAGATAATACTAAATGTTTTGGTCTCTACTGAAGTGTTTACAGTGGCTACTAGATAATACTAAATGTTTTGGTCTCTACTGAAGGGTTTACAGTGGCTACTAGATAATACTAATTGTTTTGGTCTCTACTGAAGGGTTACAGTGGCTACTAGATAATACTAAATGTTTTGGTCTCTACTGAAGGGTTTACAGTGGCTACTAGATAATACTAAATGTTTTGGTCTCTACTGAAGGGTTTACAGTGGCTACTAGATAATACTAAATGTTTTGGTCTCTACTGAAAGGTATACAGTGGCTACTAGATAATACTAAATGTTTTGGTCTCTACTGAAAGGTTTACAGTGGCTACTAGATAATACTAATTGTTTTGGTCTCTACTGTGGGGTTTACAGTGGCTACTAGATAATACTAAATGTTTTGGTCTCTACTGAAGGGTTTACAGTGGCTACTAGATAATACTAAATGTTTTGGTCTCTACTGAAAGGTTTATAGTGGCTACTAGATAATACTAAATGTTTTGGTCTCTACTGAAAGGTTTACAGTGGCTACTAGATAATACTAATTGTTTTGGTCTCTACTGTGGGGTTTACAGTGGCTACTAGATAATACTAAATGTTTTGGTCTCTACTGAAGGGTTTATAGTGGCTACTAGATAATACTAAATGATTTGGTCTCTACTGAAAGGTTTACAGTGGCTACTAGATAATACTAAATGTTTTGGTCTCTACTGAAAGGTTTACAGTGGCTACTAGATAATACTAAATGTTTTGGTCTCTACTGAAGGGTTTACATTGGCTACTGGATAATACTAAATGTTTTGGTCTCTACTGAAGTGTTTACAGTGGCTACTAGATAATTCTCAATGTTTTGGTCTTTACTGATGGGTTTACAGTGGCTACTAGATAATACTAAATGTTTTGGTCTCTACTGATGGGTTTACAGTAGCTCCTAGATAATAGTTAATGTTTTGGTCTCTACTGAAGGGTTTACAGTGGCTACTAGATAATTCACAATGTTTTGGCCTCTACTGAAGGGATTAAAGTGGCTACTAGCTAATACTAAATGTTTTGGTCTCTACTGAAGGGTTTACAGTAGCTACTAGATAATACTAATTATTTTGGTCTCTACTGAAGGGTTTACAGTGGCTACTAGATAATCCTCAATGTTTTGGTCTCTACTGAAGGGTTTAAAGTGGCTACTAGATAATACTAAATGTTTTGGTCTCTACTGAAGGGTTTACAGTGGCTACTAGATAGTATTAAATGTCTTCGTCTCTACTGAAGGGTTTACAGAGGATACTAGATAATATTAAATGTTTTGGTCTCTACTGAAGGGTTTACAGTGGCTACTAGATAATACTAAATGTTTTGGTCTCTACTGAAGGGTTTACAGTAGCTACTACATAATACTTATTGTTTTGGTATCTACTGAAGGGTTTACTGTGGCTACTAAATAATACTAAATGTTTTGGTCTCTACTTAAGGGTTTACAGTGGCTACTAGATAATACTAAATGTTTTGGTTTCTACTGAAGGGTTTACAGTGGCTACTAGATAATACTAAATGTTTTGGTCTCTACTGAAGGGTTACAGTGGCTACTAGATAATACTAAATGTTTTGGTCTCTACTGAAGGGTTTACAGTGGCTACTACATAATACTAAATGTTTTGGTCTCTACTGAAGGATTTACAGTGGCTACTAGATAATTCTCAATGTTTTGGTATCTACTGATGGGTTTACAGTGGCTACTAGATAATACTAAATTTTTTGGTCTCTACTGATGGGTTTATAGTAGCTCCTAGATAATACTTATTGTTTTGGTCTCTACTGAAGGGTTTACAGTGGCTACTAGATAATACTAATTGTTTTGGTCTCTACTGAAGGGTTTACAGTGGCTACTAGATAATTCTCAATGTTTTGGTCTCTACTGAAGAGTTTACAGTGGCTATTAGATAATACTAAATGTTTTGGTCTCTACTGAAGGGTTTACAGTGGCTACTAGATAATACTAAATGTTTTGGTCTCTACTGAGGGTTTACAGTGGCTACTAGATAATACTAAATGTTTTGGTCTCTACTGATGGGTTTACAGTGGCTACTAGATAATACTAAATGTTTTGGTCTCTACTGATGGGTTTACAATAGCTCCTAGATATTACTTAATGTTTTGGTCTCTACTGAAGGGTTTACAGTGGCTACTAGATAGTATTAAATGTCTTGGTCTCTACTGAAGGGTTTACAGTGGCTACTAGATAATATTAAATGTTTTGGTCTCTACTGAAGGGTTTACAGTGGCTACTAGATAATACTAAATGTTTTGGTCTCTACTGAAGGGTTTAGAGTAGCTACTAGATAATACTTAATGTTTTGGTATCTACTGAAGGATTTACAGTGGCAACTAGATAATACTAAATGTTTTGGTCTGTACTGAAGGGTTTACAGTGGCTACTAGATAATACTAAATGTTTTGGTCTCTACTGAAGGGTTTACAGTGGCTACTAGATAATACTAAATGTCTTGGTCTCTACTGAAGGGTTACAGTGGCTAATAGATAATATTAAATGTTTTGGTCTCTACTGAAGGGTTACAGTGGCTACTAGATAATACTAAATGTTTTGGTCTCTACTGAAAGGTTTACAGTGGCTACTAGATAATACTAATTGTTTTGGTCTCTACTGAAGGGTTTACAGTGGCTACTAGATAATACTAAATGTTTTGGTCTCTACTGAAGGGTTTACAGTGGCTACTAGATAATACTAAATGTTTTGGTCTCTATTGAAGGGTTTACAGTGGCTACTAGATAATACTAATTGTTTTGGTCTCTACTGAAGGGTTACAGTGGCTACTAAATAATACTAAATGTTTTGGTCTCTACTGAAGGGTTTACAGTGGCTAATAGATAATACTAAATTTTTTGGTCTCTACTGAAGGGTTTACAGTGGCTACTAGATAATACTAAATGTTTTGGTCTCTACTGAAAGGTTTACAGTGGCTACTAGATAATACTAAATGTTTTGGTCTCTACTGAAGGGTTTACAGTGGCTACTAGATAATACTAAATGTTTTGGTCTCTACTGAAGGGTTTACAGTGGCTACTAGATAATACTAAATGTTTTGGTCTCTACTGAAAGGTATACAGTGGCTACTAGATAATACTAAATGTTTTGGTCTCTACTGAAAGATTTACAGTGGCTACTAGATAATACTAATTGTTTTGGTCTCTACTGTGGGGTTTACAGTGGCTACTAGATAATACTAAATGTTTTGGTCTCTACTGAAAGGTTTACAGTGGCTACTAGATAATACTAAATGTTTTGGTCTCTACTGAAAGGTTTATAGTGGCTACTAGATAATACTAAATGTTTTGGTCTCTACTGAAAGGTTTACAGTGGCTACTAGATAATACTAATTGTTTTGGTCTCTACTGTGGGGTTTACAGTGGCTACTAGATAATACTAAATGATTTGGTCTCTACTGAAAGGTTTACAGTGGCTACTAGATAATACTAAATGTTTTGGTCTCTACTGAAAGGTTTACAGTGGCTACTAGATAATACTAAATGTTTTGGTCTCTACTGAAGGGTTTACATTGGCTACTAGATAATACTAAATGTTTTGGTATCTACTGAAGAGTTTACAGTCGCTACTAGATAAAACTAAATGTTTTGGTGTCTACTGAAGGGTTTACAGTGGCTACTAGGTAATACTAAATGTTTTGATCTCTACTGAAGGGTTTACAGTGGCTACTAGATAATACTAAATGTTTTGGTCTCTACTGAAGGGTTTACAGTGGCTACTAGATAATACTAAATGTTTTGGTCTCTACTGAAGGGTTTACAGTGGCTACTAGATAATACTAATTGTTTTGGTGTCTACTGAAGGGTTTACAGTCGCTACTATATATACTAAATGTTTTGGTCTCTACTGAAGGTTTTACAGTGGCTACTAGGTAATACTAAATGTTTTGGTGTCTACTGAAGGGTTTACAGTGGCTACTACATAATACTAAATGTTTTGGTCTCTACTGAAGGATTTACAGTGGCTACTAGATAATTCTCAATGTTTTGGTATCTACTGATGGGTTTACAGTGGCTACTAGATAATACTAAATGTTTTGGTCTCTACTGATGGGTTTATAGTAGCTCCTAGATAATACTTATTGTTTTGGTCTCTACTGAAGGGTTTACAGTGGCTACTAGATAATACTAATTGTTTTGGTCTCTACTGAAGGGTTTACATTGGCTACTAGATAATTCTCAATGTTTTGGTCTCTACTGAAGGGTTTACAGTGGCTATTAGATAATACTAAATGTTTTGGTCTCTAATGAAGGGTTTACAGTGGCTACTAGATAATACTAAATGTTTTGGTCTCTACTCAAAGGTTTACAGTGGCTACTAGATAATACTAAATGTTTTGGTCTCTACTGAAGGGTTTACATTGGCTACTGGATAATACTAAATGTTTTGGTCTCTACTGAAGAGCTTACAGTCGCTACTAGATAATACTAAATGTTTTGGTCTCTACTGAAGGGTTTACAGTGGCTACTAGATAATACTAAATGTTTTGGTCTCTACTGAAAGGTATACAGTGGCTACTAGATAATACTAAATGTTTTGGTCTCTACTGAAAGGTTTACAGTGGCTACTAGATAATACTAATTGTTTTGGTCTCTACTGTGGGGTTTACAGTGGCTACTAGATAATACTAAATGTTTTGGTCTCTACTGAAGGGTTTACAGTGGCTACTAGATAATACTAAATGTTTTGGTCTCTACTGAAAGGTTTATAGTGGCTACTAGATAATACTAAATGTTTTGGTCTCTACTGAAAGGTTTACAGTGGCTACTAGATAATACTAATTGTTTTGGTCTCTACTGTGTGGTTTACAGTGGCTACTAGATAATACTAAATGTTTTGGTCTCTACTGAAGGGTTTACAGTGGCTACTAGATAATACTAAATGATTTGGTCTCTACTGAAAGGTTTACAGTGGCTACTAGATAATACTAAATGTTTTGGTCTCTACTGAAAGGTTTACAGTGGCTACTAGATAATACTAAATGTTTTGGTCTCTACTGAAGGGTTTACATTGGCTACTGGATAATACTAAATGTTTTGGTCTCTACTGAAAAGTTTACAGTCGCTACTAGATAAAACTAAATGTTTTGGTGTCTACTGAAGGGTTTACAGTGGCTACTAGGTAATACTAAATGTTTTGATCTCTACTGAAGGGTTTACAGTGGCTACTAGATAATACTAAATGTTTTGGTCTCTACTGAAGGGTTTACAGTGGCTACTAGATAATACGAATTGTTTTGGTGTCTACTGAAGGGTTTACAGTCGCTACTAGATAAAACTAAATGTTTTGGTCTCTACTGTGGGGTTTACAGTGGCTACTATATATACTAAATGTTTTGGTCTCTACTGAAGGTTTTACAGTGGCTACTAGGTAATACTAAATGTTTTGGTCTCTACTGAAGGGTTTACAGTGGCTACTACATAATACTAAATGTTTTGGTCTCTACTGAAGGATTTACAGTGGCTACTAGATAATTCTCAATGTTTTGGTATCTACTGATGGGTTTACAGTGGCTACTAGATAATACTAAATGTTTTCGTCTCTACTGATGGGTTTATAGTAGCTCCTAGATAATACTTATTGTTTTGGTCTCTACTGAAGGGTTTACAGTGGCTACTAGATAATACTAATTGTTTTGGTCTCTACTGAAGGGTTTACATTGGCTACTAGATAATTCTCAATGTTTTGGTCTCTACTGAATGGTTTACAGTGGCTATTAGATAATACTAAATGTTTTGGTCTCTAATGAAGGGTTTACAGTGGCTACTAGATAATACTAAATGTTTTGGTCTCTACTGAGGGTTTACAGTGGCTACTAGATAACACTAAATGTTTTGGTCTCTACTGATGGGTTTACAGTGGCTACTAGATAATACTAAATGTTTTGGTCTCTACTGATGGGTTTACAATAGCTCCTAGATATTACTTAATGTTTTGGTCTCTACTGAAGGGTTTACAGTGGCTACTAGATAGTATTAAATGTCTTTGTCTCTACTGAAGGGTTTACAGTGGCTACTAGATAATATTAAATGTTTTATTCTCTACTGAAGGGTTTACTGTGGCTACTAGATAATACTAAATGTTTTGGTCTCTACTGAAGGGTTTACAGTGGCTACTAGATAATACTAAATGTTTTGGTCTCTACTGAAGGGTTTACAGTGGCTACTAGATAATACTAAATGTCTTGGTCTCTACTGAAGGGTTACAGTGGCTACTAGATAATACTAAATGTTTTGTTCTCTACTGAAGGGTTACAGTGGCTACTAGATAATACTAAATGTTTTGGTCTCTACTGAAAGGTTTACAGTGGCTACTAGATAATACTAATTGTTTTGGTCTCTACTGAAGGGTTTACAGTGGCTACTAGATAATACTAAATTTTTTGGTCTCTACTGAAGGGTTTACAGTGGCTACTAGATAATACTAAATGTTTTGGTCTCTACTGAAGGGTTTACAGTGGCTACTAGATAATACTAAATGTTTTGGTCTCTATTGAAGGGTTTACAGTGGCTACTAGATAATACTAATTGTTTTGGTCTCTACTGAAGGGTTACAGTGGCTACTAGATAATACTAAATGTTTTGGTCTCTACTGAAGGGTTTACAGTGGCTAATAGATAATACTAAATTTTTTGGTCTCTACTGAAGGGTTTACAGTGGCCACTAGATAACACTAAATGTTTTGGTCTCTACTGAAAGGTTTACAGTGGCTACTAGATAATACTAAATGTTTTGGTCTCTACTGAAGGGTTTACAGCGGCTACTAGATAATACTAAATGTTTTGGTCTCTACTGATAGGTTTACAGTGGCTACTAGATAATACTAATTGTTTTGGTCTCTACTGTGGGGTTTACAGTGGCTACTAGATAATACTAAATGTTTTGGTCTCTACTGAAAGGTTTACAGTGGCTACTAGATAATACTAAATGTTTTGGTCTCTACTGAAGGGTTTACAGTGGCTACTAGATAATACTAATTGTTTTGGTCTCTACTGAAAGGTTTACAGTGGCTACTAGATAATACTAATTGTTTTGGTCTCTACTGTGGGGTTTACAGTGGCTACTAGATAATACTAAATGTTTTATTTCTCCTGAATCGTTGACTGAGCCTAATAATTGACGATACTAAATGTTTGGTCGCGTTCGGACAGTACCTTCTTCATAATACTAAATGTTTTCGTCCAAAATCTCATCAATAAGTCAAGTGACATTCAAAGAAAGTAGCCCTTTTTCGAAATATTCAAAATCTCCTCAAAAACTACGAAAACTATAATATTAAACTTATAGTAGATTCCTTTAAATTAGACTCATTGTTGACTAACTTCTAGATTAATTAAGGTTTGCAATTTATCATATGGACGTGTTGTTAACAATCAATCATAAGAATCAATCAATCGACATAGTAACACATGACTTATGTAACATTATACCTTATTTATTAGAGTACCTTTTCAATTATAGTAGCGTAAATCTTGTAATTACGTTTCGCCCACTTCTCGATTGAGCAAACATTTCTCATAGTCATTTGTCTACAATGACAACGCATTAATCTACGTTAAAATTACTAGTCTGGTATTTAAATACGCTAATTTTCTTAATCAATATTTATTTCGAAAGGATCTAAAAAGGGTTGAGTAGTGTTTCCTGCTACATGGTAATTATGGGTTTTTATTTTTACTAAAACTAAAAACGTAAATGACCTATATATATTTTATATCTACAATATATAAGTTTCGTACTGCCTTTGGTGAGCTCAGTAAGTGTCTCACCGACGAGGATCGCTTAGTGCGATCTAAATGATTTGTCTCAGTAGGCAAATGTTACACAAATTTTACGATTTTTAAATTCCTTCTAATAGCCCACACTCTCCTAATATATATTTTGTATAAATTTTCAATCGCTAGTAAAATACGTTTTTATTCATCCAATCGAGTTCAAACACATGTTTGTTAACCTATAGTGGATGACAATTGATGTTAATACGGTTTTTTCAAATATTTTTTCAATAATTAAATTATAAAAAATTGGGGAGGTCTAGGTCGGATTCGAACCGAGTATCTTCATGTTCGAAGTTTAGCGTCTACTTTCTATAGCTAGAAATGAACTTCTCAAAGATCTATATGAATATCTCCATTATATAACCTTAAATTGTTGCCATGGTTACCACACACTATCATAAATAATGCTCTAGGATTAAAAATGAATGAAAAGAATAGAATAAATAAACATACTGGATTGACATCGAACGTTGCTTCACAAACGGACAATGCGAAAGGGAAGCGAAACGAAACTACAACACAATGCAAGCGACGAAATTAAGCGTATAAATAGTAACAAACATAAATGGAAAATTGTAAGGAAATTCCCTCTCTATTTTGTCAATTAATATTAGTATTGTGACAAGTATATACATATTTATATTAATTGTAATTATAAAATAAAAAGAAACTAAAATAAAATTATTCTCTGTTGATTTAGGTAGGAATTGACTTCAATTTTTTGTTTTATATATTAGGAGACTACTTCAGCAAGTAATTGGTTATAAGTGGTATAACTGGGCCGATTCCGATTCTCGATTCCAGGAATCGTCGATTCTAGGTGGTATCCAGGTATCGTCGATACTCGATTCTTCATTGATAGAAGTGTCAATTCCAATTCCTATTTTATTAACTAATAAAATATGTGTGTGGAGTAATTTATTGGAAAAATATTAACTGCCAAATATGTCTTATTTATGTATTAGTTGCTTTGAATGAATTAAACGATTAAAGCAAATACCGATTTGAGATAACGAAAACATTATTATTTATTTATGAAGCAACAACAAAGAAGATTGTAACCATTCCAGGTCGTATATGTCATCGCTCGTCTCTCTACCTCTCTCTCACTAATAAGGATTCGATACACAATCTGTCTTTCTCTCTCTCTCGCTCTCTATCTCCCCCCCCCCCGTGTCTTGCTGCCGCTGATTCAGAGGTATATTAAAAACTACCCTATTTCTATTATTTTTTAAAATCTTTATGTTGTTCATTTGTTTTTAATTTTTGTTTTGTTTTGAGAGACAACGTAAATAGGCTTAGGTATTTTTTCAAACATCTTAAAATAGTGTAAAGTTCACATTTTTAACTTTATAATAAGTCATTAATTAATCTGATATGTTTTTATGCTTTTAAAAATTCCTATTGATAAATTAAGGTTGAAAGTTTTGCGTTGCCTATTACATTAAATCGGAATTTTTAAATGGTTTTGCCGTATGGCCAAGATGTTAACTAAATTAATTATTAGATACCTAACGTGTAAGCTAATATAACTTGAAAGAATCGAGAATCGACTAAAGAATCGAGAATCGAAAGGAACATTTTAGAATCGAAATCGGAATCGGAATCGAAAATTTTAGGAATTGGCCTATTCCTAGTTTTAAGGTATTTATAAAAAAAATTATAAATGGACACAAACCAGTACTCACTACAGATAAAATATTTTTACATGTTTCGGCAGCCAAAGTTGCCTTCCTCGCTCAATTAAAATTAAAATTACATTCGTTTTAGGAAAGCAATTGCTACAAATGGTTGTTCAAGTATGAGGAATGTGTCTTTAGAGAATTATATCTTGTTGTGAGAAGTGTGTTTTTATAAATTACTTATAATTAGTTTATAACGTTTGAATCAGAAGTTAGGCCTACCTTTAGCTCGGATATTACGTAGGTAAATTGTTTCATATAATACATACATTTTCAAGTTGATTTGCTGTAATACTTATATTATACTTGTTATTAAGGTTTGGACGAATAGTAGAGAAAGTCCTACTATTAAAAGTTTTGAGAATGGAGTTATTCTGAAACGCGCAACAAAAAAATTGCTTGTAAGCATTTTGAATCTGTTTAATAAATTATAAGTAATTATCGCGTTGATGAGTGAAAACTTTTGAACTTACTAGCTGACGCGTTTCGAAACAATCGTTACATTAACAAAGCCAACCTGCTACAAAAACTAAATGTTAGTAAAGGCAGAAAAATGTACTGAAATATATAAAAATATTCCCAACAAAAGTGAAGATGAGTATATTAAGACCTTCATCCTAAGCTTTGATATTTATAGGAAGCCTAAACACTGTTTTTTGACGTTGCGAGATGTAATCATCTTGAGTTCACTGATAAACTAATTTTAAAATACTTTACTAAGTGAATACGTAATTGCTTACTTTCTGGCGCTTTTCAAAACATTCGTTCCTTTTACGAAGCTAGCCTCTACTCATGTAGTGTCGTAAAAGGAACGAATGTTTTGAAACGCGTCAGCAAGTAAGCCATTATGTATTCACTTAGTTAAGTATTTTAAAATTAGTTTAATGTTTTTGTTATTTAGTTTATCTTATTTATGTAAATAGTAGAGACATGTGTGAATAGAGCCTACTTTTATTAGATATTTCTATAAAACTGTTTTAGACTAAAAATAATAGAGTCAAATAGATAACTCTCCTGAGTAAGCAGTTTTTGTTGAGTAGGTTAAGATTAGGGATGGGCCGATTCCGATTATCGATTCTAGGAATCGTCGATTCTAGGTGGTATCGAGGTATCGTCGATACTCGATTCTTCATTGATAAAAGTGTCGATTCCAATTCCTATTTTATTAACTATTTAAATATGTGTATGGAGTAATTTATTGGAAAAATAATAACTACCAACTATGTCTTATTTATGTTGCTTTGAATGAATTAAACGATTAAAGCAAATACCGATTTAAGATAACGAAAATATTATTATTTATGAAGCAACAACAAAGAAGATCATCGCTCGTCTCTCTATCTCTCTCTCACTAGAGAGGGTTAGATACACAATCTCTCTTTCTCTCGCGCCCCCCCCCCCGTGTCGCTGCCACTGATTCAGGGGCATATTAAAAACTACCCTATTTCTATTATTTTTTAAAATCTTTATGTTTTTCGTTTGTTTTTAATTTTTGTTTTGTTTTGAGAGACAATGTAAATAGGCTTAGGTATTTTTTCAAACTTTGTAAAATAGTGTAACGTTCACATTTTTAACTTTAAAATAAGTCATTACTTTAATCTGATATGTGTTTATGCTTTTAAAAATTCCTATTAATAAATTAAAGTTGAAAGTTTTATGTAGCCTATTACATTAAAACAGAACTTTAAAATGGTTTTGCCGTATGACCAAGATGTTAACTAAATTAATTATTAGATACCTAGTATGTAAGCTAATATAACTTGAAAGAATCAAGAATCGACTAAAGAATCGAGAATCGAAAAGAAAATTTTAGAATCGAAATCGGAATCGGAATCGAAAATTTTAGGAATCGGCCCATCCCTAGTTAAGATGCTTTTGTGCCTTGATTTTTAAATCTCTTATCTAGTTTATTTTATATTTGTTATACGGAGCCTATCGTTAATTTGTATTGATGTGGTTTAATGATATATGTTTGTTTTAGTCAATCAATGATGAAGATGACATAATCGCTGAAACTAGTCTGTATTAACAAACTAGTTTGTAACTTCTTATTTGCTAGGTTGTAATTTTGTAATAAGACCATCTCTGATGATGATGACATGGTGATCGAAATGTACATAAGGGTTTAATCTTAATCTTAAGTAACTTGTTTTATTTGTTATTTTTGATTATTTTTGTGGTATTGGGGTTCTTTCCAATATTTTCACTGTAATATATTGTACCACTGTGCTCTTGATATTGTGTAAACTAAGTATACTGATATTTTGAGTAGACTGTTTTATTACATATATTTTTATTAAATTTAAAGAATCAAACCCTTTAAAAATAAAATAGCTTTTAACGACTTGCATTTTTACTTTTATTCATGAACAATTTCAGTGTTCCCAAATACCATAAAACCATTGTTTTGTTCGTTTTATTTAGATAATTTTAAAATGAAATTTTGTTTTTTGAAATTTTACTCTATAACATGAAATATGTTGGTCTTTGCGAATCTATGTTGAAGGTGACATCGTCTCTAAAACTAGTCTGTATTATTGAACTAAATTTTTTTTAAATTTTGCTCCATACCATGAAACATGTCGGTGTTAATAATTTAATATGTAATTTAAAAATGAAAGTTTTGCTTCACAACGCAAGATTTTGAAGTCGTGTTCTACACGCGTGTAAACACGTGATCAAACACCACTACAGCTGATTAATATATCCCCATTCTCACGTAACTCAGTCTCAATTACTTTTTCCTTTTCATAAATCAGCTGTTATTTATAATCGCCGACGCGCCTGACACCGAGAAACAGATGCAAAGGACATGGTTAACAATGCAGCGTTGAGTTAACGCGTGAGAAATGCCCTGGCGAGCGCAAGTGGGTGAACTATTTGTACTTAGTAAAATGATGTAATGCGACGCGGTGATTAGTAGATCAGCCGTATGACCTCGCTGTCACAGTGCTAGGGAGGTAAGTGGGACGAGCGCTATTTGCCATCAATTATAGTTCTGTTTGGACATCTCTGATTTGTGGTTACATTCACGACTGCACAACTCATGTCTGGGGCATTGTTGCTGGCTGTGCTTGTCTCTTCCTCCAGTCACCTAGTTAAGCGAAGCGAGATGATCTCTTTAAATTACTTACGTCTTGAAAATATAGACTTACACTTGTTGGAATGTATCTCTGCGACAAGATCGATAGCATTAGTATTCAGAACTGATTAGATAATATTATATATATATATATATATATATATATATATATATATATATATATATATATATATATATACACATACATATATTATTATCTATTATATATGTACTAAAATAATATATTTATATATATATATATAATGATTATAAGTACATATATAATAGATAATAATATATGTATGTATGTATATATATATATATATATATATATATATATATATACATATACTATCGCTCCGTTGCGGCTTTTTGTTTAAAATTGTTACTTTATATGTTAATTTAATAAATTTAAAACCAACAAATAATCGATAATGATAATAGAATAGCAATACAAAGTTATATTAGCGTATAATTTAACCGAAAATATATCCAATTGTATACTGATGATTGAAGCAATCATGTTTAATATTGCAATTTCGCAATGTTTATCCTTTGAAATCAACATTTTGCAAAATCCTTTCTTAGGATGCGGCTATGTTATG
>JBAIZL010000179.1:0-112500 GCA_036971475.1 Prosapia bicincta | reverse complement strand
CATCCATTCAACTTCTACCTATTAAATAGTTTATTAAATTACCCAGCGTACAAAATAGATGACTTTGCGTCGTTCTATATAAATATTCTTGATTCGTAAACCATCATTATCAATTCCATCAGTTCTCACTCTCCTTATATAGCCTAAAGCTTTTTCAAATATGTAATCCTTAAAACATCCAGCCGTAAATATTTTATTCATCCACTCATGTTCAAATACATTTTTTAAACTTATAATGGATGACACTTGATGTTAAACAGTGTTTTCAAATATTATTTCAATAATTAAATTTAAATAATTTTTTTTTGTATAGGAGAAAAACTTTTCACAAGGGGCAAACTATGCAATGTAGTTACTTCAAACTATTTTGCTTAAAATAAGTGATAACATGATTTCATAAAAGAACTGGTTTTATGTTATAGGATATGTGGTAGAACAGCTGTTTTAACGTATAGGTTATGTTACTTCATTTATATTAATTGTATTTATTTACTAAAAGTAACTCAAATAAAAAATGTTCTTCGTTGATCTAATTAGGAATCGACTTTAAAGAATTATTGTTTAAATTATTTGTTATTCTTAACAACTTCTAACGAGTTACAATATAGTAAATAAATAAATAATAAAATGTTTAAAATATTTCAACACACCACGTTTTTAAAACTGACTAAGAAGTATAAAATAAATTTTCATGGTTTTTCTACAATTTTGAGGCAGAATTGTTAGTGTACATGGATATATTCTCTAAACACTTTTAAATATTTTAAAAACTTGCCTATAGTAGCAACTCAGACCGTAACGTATCTCAAGTTTTACGTATGTTAGGGTGTTAGGGTGGGGGTAGAATATTATGGTGGTGTGGATCTATTTTGTGTGTATTAGGAGTTATGATGTCAAAAGGTGCGCGTGAGTTGTAATGTAATTGTGTATTGAGTATGTGTTTAGGGTGTAGTTAGAAGTGTCTGTATATTTCGTACTGTTCGGTTGTGTAGCGTTGGTTATTTCTGTGTTGTTTATGAAGAATTTGTACGTTAGATGTTATGTCTATGTAGTACATCTAACCTACAAATTCTTCATAAACACATCTAACCTACAAATTCTTCATAAACAACACAGAAATAACCAAAGCTACACAACCGAACAATACAAAATATACAGACACTTCAAACTACACCCTACATACATACTCAATACACAATTACATTACAACTCACGCGCACTTTTTGACATCATAACTCCTAATACACACAAAATACACCCACACCACCATAATATCCCACCCCGACCCTAGCATACGTAAACCTTGAGATCAGTTGCGGTCTGAGTTGACAATGGGACACATCTCCCGAAACGGCCGTCCTCAACAAACAAATAAGTGCTACTATAGGCAAGTTTTTAAAACATTTAAGAGTGTTTAGTGATTACAGGTAGCTCACGTGAAGATGGAGTCAACAAATGTGGATATATTCTATTTACTTCGAAAGAAAAAAGTGCGGCGCATCCAGTAAATAATGCAAGTAGACAATCCAGATGTATTCACAGCTGATTTCATTGAATTTAAAATGGAAGTCACTTTACTTTAATTTATTTACACTTCCTTAACTATAATGAATTACCTGGGTCCCGCGTTTGTCTCTCCAAGTATTACAAATATACTTAAAGGCACTAACTATTCTCCCTCAATATTGTAGAGGGACCATGAACAATTATTTTATAATTTTTAGACAGTTTTAAAAACGGGGTACATTGAAAAAATTTAATTCAATTTATTATTTTCTGTTTTTTAGTGTAATGTCCAGAAAATTTTCAATCGATTCTGTACATGTTGATGAATAATATACACACGTGTACATAAACAAATCTAATTTGTTTAAACAAATCATTTTTAAATAAACTTGAAGCAAGTGAATGTCGCATTGTCATCCAGTCCTGACCTTTACGAAGAATCTCAAGTCTGTAGCTCGTCAATCAAATTCTATTTGTTGAAACAATCTTGCGGACAAGGAACACAAGTAATAGCAGGTTATTATTCAGTTGTGACATATAACTGAAACAATTCCAAGTCTCTATCTCATTGCCCAAAATCGATTTGCCTAAACAACTATTGTTTAAACAAATGTATAGACGAGAAAACGACCACCTTATTCTGGCCTATGTTTAAAATCTCAAGTCTTTAACTCATCCGGAAATTAATTCAAACCCGATTGCAAATTCCACCTGGAAGACAAACAGATGTGACGGAAACCATTTTAATAAAAACATGGTAAAAATAGAATCATTGCGACCATATACGACATAAAAAAGCTATGTTATTTAGAATGATTATTTATTATTATGATGTTTCTACAACCATTTTGTTATTCTTTTCAAGTCATTATTAATTTTATGATCTACAGAAAGGACATCCACAATTTCCCTGCAATACTAACCTATTAAAAAGGGTATTAATGTCCCATTCTATAAAACAGACGACTTCATGCTACCCCTATTAAATAACAAATCTGGTCTCGTAAACAGTATTTTTCAATTCCTTCTTTTAGCTCAGACTCCCATTTTGTTACTTTTTCAAGTCAGTATTAATTTTATGATCTACAGAAAGGACATCCACAATTTCCCTGCAATACTAACCTATTAAAAAGGGTATTAAATGTCCCATCCTATAAAACAGACGACTTCATGCTACCCCTATTAAATAACAAATCTGGTCTCGTAAACAGTATTTTTCAATTCCTTCTTTTAGCTCAGACTCTCCTTATATAAATTTATATTTATTTTTTTTCAAATTTTCAATCGTTAGTAAAATACTTTTTATTCATCCACTCAAGTGTAAATACAGTTTTAAAAATTATAGTGGATGAGACTTGATGTTAAAACAGTTTTTCAAATATTAATTCATTAACTAGATTTAATTAATTAATTTTAACTTGATTAAGAGAAAACTTTTCACAAGGAGCAAGGTATGCAAAATAGTTAATTCGTCCCATTTTCGTTCAAATAAATGATAAAATAAGATTTCATAAAATAACTGATTTCAAGTTATAAGTTATGTGGTAAAACAGCTGTTTTAAGGCATAGGTTATGTTAATTTATTTAGGGTATTAATTGTAATTATTTAATAAAAGTAACTACAGGAAAAAAATTACTTTGTTGATCAAAGTAGAAATGGCTTTAAAAAATGATTGTTTATGTTACTTGTTATTCTAAGCAATTTCATGCAGTGACAATAGGCTATTGTAAATAAAAAATAGAAACTTTTCTCTCTCGCATGACGTAGAAAAATGCTATTTTGAAAACGGCGTAGTTACGTTTTTAAAAAACTTCCAATCACGTTATAAACTAGACTTAGACACAGTACTCGCGAATGTCCGGTCTGGTTGGAGACGCGCAAAAACGGGTCTAATTAACGCTTAGCGTACGCGCATTAAGTCGCAGAGTAACGACGGCTCGGACGCGATTAGGGCAAACAGACCGACTCTCTGGTAACGTCGCTCAAAAAGCCAGTAATCACATCACAGCTGATCTACCGCGTTTTTTAAAGTCGGCGTAATCAGCACGGTGAAGAGGAAATGGAAAAAGCGACGCGCGTTTTTGTCCCGCCGATGTCTTCATCCAGATCATGGACAGTCGTTCCGCGTTATAATCTGTCTTCTTCAAACAGTTCTCATTAAACTGATGTTTTGATCGGCGTTGAAGAAGAGAGAACCTGTTCATGGAAGAGTATCCGATACGGAGTTGAAAAAATAAGCAATTGATATAATCCATGTAGCCGGATATCTGAACCGTGTAACGCCAGCTTTTTATCCCCGACCTCAACCTTCCCCAATTTTGACCATCAATATTCTCCGGAAATTTAATACGGAGTATTCCAAAAAGAATGCTGACATTTTGAGCAAACGTTACTGAAAGACTGCTCAAAATAACTAAATGATTTGATTATCCAATTTAAAAGAAAAGAACAGTTTTTTCACACCCTATTATGTTGATCAATGTCCGAATTGAAGAAACAAAAATTGTTCCAATATATCAAAATAAATTATGCTATTAAGTGTTTTTTCGGTGAAAAAGTTAGGCCCTGTCACTTGGCCATACATTAACCCACACCACACGTTCGCGAATATCGCACATGTTCCTGCGCAACGTTAGGTTGTCTGGGCTCCATATCCGACAATTGAGCCGATTACATCCCCATTTCTGGGAATGTAGCTTCGTCTGAGAACAGCACTCTTTCAAAAACATTGGGTTTGTCTAGAATCTCATTGAGCATGGAAGTGCAAAGTCTATACACGATAAACATAGCTTACTTATTTTATCTTCAGATTGATGTTTGAATAGTTAGGTTATCTTGAACAGTCTTTCAGTACCGTTCGTTAAAATCCCGGTTTCTTCTTGGTGCATTCTGTATAGAGGCAATATATTTGTTTTTCTTCCAAGTTATATTTAGAAAATGACGTCCTTTTTTCCTTAGTTGGCCTATAATAAGACCAGAGAGACAGAGAGAGAGAGGGAAAGATCGCGGCATATCCCGCATTTCTTCATTCTTCGTAGACCTACTTAGGCCTGTTACATTATATTTTCAAAATTCCGGGATTCTTTTGGAGCCCCATATCCGAAAGTAGTGACGATTAACAACACCACATGTGTGGAATATAGAGCATCGTCTGAGAACAGTGCTTTTTAAAAAATAATTGTCACTGTCATCAATCCCAATGAACATAAAACTGTCAAACACGGTAAACAAAACTTATTTCAATTTCAGATTTTTGTTTACATCGCATGTTTATCTTGAACAGTCTTTTACTATCGTTCGTTCAAAATCCCGGCATTCTTCTTGGAACACCCATGTATTTCAACTTGCTACGTTTGTCGGGAGATTTGCTTGCTCTGACAAGCAAAGAGATCATCTCCATTGCACACCAACCCTGAATCTCTTTAGCTCTGCACATTTGAAGTCTTGATCAAAGATTGTAGAGAGTTACTATGTGAGGAAGGTTTAATACCTCGTGAAAAGTTTACAGACCCAATATGGTGCGATACAAAACAATATAGATAGCATTAATGACGGACTTTATTCGATAAGTAGACTCTATTACTGTTTATATTTGAGTCCATTTTTCTGCCTTTCCTATTATTACAATATTTTCCTTTATTGACGCGTTTCAGAATGACTTCATTTTAAAAACTTAGGAAATTTACTCGGATATATATAAATATCCCCAACAGAAGTGAAGATGAATGTATCAAGTAGTATTAAGGCCCTTAATGTAACAGGAAAATCCATTTTCCTGTTCCAACAGTAGTTCTAATTCAAGTTGCTGACATCACACAGCCACGTGAGTCTGTGGCTCAATTTCGGCTCATGTTTGTTTGTATTTGTTTATAAAGGTGAAAAAAATATGTATAGCACTTACAGTAGTGCCGACAGACTTGGTAACTTATTTGCTTGTGTGGAAAAAAAGATGAAAACTATTTAATAAGGGGGAAATGATTGAAGTTATGTTATTATACAGAATGTATTATTTTAATGTAATACCTGTTCTAATGAATAACAATTTAATTATATATATATATATATATATATATATATATATATATATATATATAATTTCCTAAAATGCTTAGAACAGGAAAACAACCTAAATTTTAAAATCTGTAACGAAAATATTTTAGATTAAAATTCTTAAGGAATTCAGATGTTAAATAATGCAGTTATTTGTTACATAATCAGTTAATTGGCCTGCAATGTCAAGAATTAAATTGCATTTAAGAATGGTGCATTCAATAAATTTACCAACAAATTTCAAATTTAAATAAATCAAGTTTTAATACACAGAATTTCACAAAAATATAAAGAAAAGAAAACACATTTGACACGTTTACAGAAAATAATGTTACAAATCTAGTTTAATTTTTTAATTCAAAATAAAATATATCTCATGCTAAAAAAAGGTTTTAATTATTTAAATTAGACGTCTCAATAGCAGCGTTATTTTATTACTAACTACAATAAATGTTAGTCTTTATTAAATACATTCCTGAAATAAAGATGTAAATCTTGATACATTATTCGTTCGATTTTTACATCTTTATTGGAGGAAATCATATGTTATCATTTAATTCACTTGAGTCATCTGACGGAAATATATGCTGTACTGTATGCTTCAGGAAATGGTGTGATGCGATAGCAATGGTTTAATCTCATATTTTGTCCACCACACGTAAAGAAGCTATCCCTTAAAAATTCATATTCTGTATAGATCGGCATGGATCTGTATAAAAGAAGATATTATGAGGGAGGATGGCCAGCTAAATTAATCTACATAAGGAGTTACTCTACAACCCTTACCTTAGGAGGTAGAAAGTGATCGTCTAAAAATATTTCCTCCCAGGTAGCCACCTTCAAATTTGGGAAAATAAGCCCGTTTTTTTCAATAATGAGCTTATGAGATTAGGGAAAGTGCCCTAGGAACAAAGAGTATTCAGGCAACTACGCTAGTCAAACATTCTTTATCCCAAGAGACACAAAAATACATTTTACTTTTGATAATTTTCTACTTTTCCGCTAGGATTTGAATTATTATTTTAAGTATCATAATTATCTGCCATTCCTAGCGTTGACGCATTTTGACGAACCTCCATCATTCAGAATTAGTTCAAAAAAAGTTCTGACTGATGTTTGTTCTCCGAAACGCGTCAACGAATAATATGACAATGCTAGGAATGGCAGATAATTATGATAACACATTTCGACCACTAAACTGAGTACGACGGGAAACCAAGACCATCTGTGTACTTTCTAATCGGATTTAGATATTCCCATAAATAATATAACACAGTTGGACGTTACCGATATATTATCCCAAAATATGATGATTTGTAAAGGTCAAGTGGAATTTCGGGAATGTTTTAAATTAATAGGGTTTCTGCTTTCGAAGACATTTTCACCTATGTGATTTACCGACATAAGGCATTAAGTTTCGTCGCGAATCCCCGAGGCGAACAATTTATTATGTTTTACGAGAGACGTACTGATTTATGAATTTTGTCTCCCGATGAATTATACTTCGGATTTCTGAAGCCGACTTTCTCCGAAACAGAAACTGTTTTGTCGCTAAGTTGGTCACACTGGAAAAAGAATCTGTATATTTTTTTTCACGCTTCAACGTATTTCAGTAAATGCTGGAATTCGTATGAATAGTGTTGTGAAATGCCGAATATTTTTAAAGTATGCGAGCGTTTATTCTATGTGGTGGAGTCATAATCTATTTTCCAAGGTCGAAAAGGAGTTGGGGGGCTCGCCCCCACGTTCCCCAGCCAGGGACTGACTGTTTCCATGACAACCGGGACTGACATGGTTGTTATGTTTTTCAGCACTTCGTGTAGCGGTTATAAAATGAAAAAGTGAAAATGTTATGTGTTATTGAAAAATATTACCGAGACTAAAATAAAATGTGTTTTGTTAAAAGACTTCTGCAAACTCTAAAAATATAATGCCATAGCAAGTACGCCGACCTACACAAAATTATGCTTTAAAACTATTTACACTTAAAAGAAAACTATTTCTGAGGTGTAGGTTTGTAATAATTGAGCAAGCTTGTGAGTTAAAGTTACAAAAAAATAAATATTTTCACACAAACTCACAAAACAATATACTTTACTGCATACGCGTTTCTTTGACCTAGACATTATCATCATTATTGACACTTCTACAAATTTACAGATGCAAGTGATAGTTTGTTGTTGGGTCACTGATGATGATGATGACATAGGTTAAAGAAACACGTATGGCAATAAAGTATATTCTTGTGTGAGGACGTGGGGGTAGCTATTCATTTCTTAAGTATTTGCACTGTAAAATAGCCATGCGCGACTCCTGTGCGCACTGGAGGGTGCAAAAGTATTTCCATTAGGTCTTTTCTGCAGTGCTAATATTAGATGAGTCACAAGTATATTGAGGCTCACCGGGGTGACTCAGTCAGCGATTTTCCCCTTTAGCCGAAATGCACACTCACTTCAACTTTCCGCCAATACGCCAAGGTTCATGTGAGCCAAGATGTACCGTATTTTTAAAGCAGCGAAGTTTCACACAAAATGCCAATTATCACCGCTAATAACCACATGTAGAAGGTGGGTAGGGTAAATTAGCGGCAATATATAGAAACCCGGCGCGAGGTAACACAATTTTCTACGTGGGCAGTAAACAGATGATGCGTAATAACACCGTGCGAGGGTATTGGCTCAGCGAGTAACCACGGGAGCTGTGGTTTATGAGGCCCTCATTGCCCCTGAACCGGCCAGTTTCGTATTATGGGAAACGCGCAATTAACGAAATACTGGTACTGTTTTCCTTTCTCTCGATCACCCTTACATACCCAACAAAACATTCCTTTGGGATTTGTTTCACAAATAACTCAGATAACGGCTACATAATTTTAGCAATGCCAAACAAATTACACAAATCGTATGCCTTAAAGTAAACTTATTAACTTTGTCCGGGTCTCTCTCACTCATCTCTCTCTCTCTCACTCTCTTTCTGGATATATATATATATATATATATATATATATATATATATATATATATATATATATAAATTTCGCAATATGTATTCTTGTATATTAATAAAGAACTAAGTCAAAATACAAATACAAGAATTATAATTGAATATACAAATCAAATTATTGTTGGATAATTTTATACATATATATATATATATATATATATATATATATATATATACATATATATATATATATATATATATATATATATATATATGTGTGTGTGTGTGTGTGTGTGTGTGTGTGTGTGTGTGTGTGTGTGTTTGTGTGTGTGTGTGTGTGTTTGTGTGTATGAATAAAAAAAGAGATACACAAATACAAGAATAATTTATTGAATTATACAATTAAAAGCTTTTTGTTGACAAACAGTACCAACATCTTGAGTAATAATAAAGAATATCAAGCATAATCTACAAGTGTTACCTAGATCCAAGAAAACCAACTCTAAGTTAGCTAGGTTAATAAATTTGACTATATTTTAATAGATTTGGCAGCACTGTTTCTTAGATCTAACATTTGTAGAATATGCTTGATATTCTTTATTATTCTCAAAGATCTTGGTACTGTTTGCCAGCGAAAAGCTTTGAATTGTATAATTGTGTGTGTGTGTGTGTGTGTGTGTGTACGTCAGCGCGTGGATGCAAGCGCGCGCGTGTCTGTGTGTGTGTCTCTCTCTCTCTCTCTCTCTCTCTCTCTCTGTATTGTTTATGACTATATTTCTTGACTTTACAAAAAACCCTATTTTTCTATTACACAATGTAAGTAATAATATATTAGCCTGTTACTTCGTGAACTTAAATAATGTGATTTTTTTATTGTAATATAATAAAACCTATCAAAAATAAGAACTTTTTTATTTGAATACTGATGTACAGTTGGATTTGCGGTTAAGACGTTTTATTTATATATAATAAACAAGCAATACAAACATTTTTTTAAACAATCTATTCCTACTTAGGCCAAGAACAAAAACATTATTTTAGTTACTTTTAATTAAAGAAATACAATAGATATAGACAAAGTAACACAACCTATGCCCTAAAACTGTTGTACTACCACATAACCTATAACATAAAATCAGTTGTTATGAAATCATATGTTATCACTTATTTTAAGGCAAATGGGCCGAAATAACCATATTGCAAAACTTTTCCTTGTTCGTGAAGTTTTTTCCATACAAAACTAAAATGAATTACTTAAATTTAATTAATAAATTAACATCTGAAAATACTTTTTTAACATCAAGTGTCCTCCACTACAAGTTTAAAAAAATGTTTTTGAAGTTTAGTGGATGAACAAACCGTGTTGTTTTAATGATTGAGAATTTGAACAAGATATATGTACGGAGAGTGTGAACTATTAGAAGGTATTTCACGATTACACCTCAGTTGCTCCAAGATATTACATAATGTAAGTGCAGATGAGTCTCGTACTGCAGACGGTAAAATCATTCGCAAAAATCGTCTTTGATATAATCGAGATATCGGCGCTGTATTAATGTTGTACGGCCTCCGTAAAGAAATAAACTTGCCGGTCGGAATCTCGTAGGCATGTGCTCTATTGACCCTATGTCCAGTGTGTCAAGGTCAACTACCCTCATCCAGCAGTGTGACCAACTGTCCCCGCGCCACAGCATACATACGGCTGCCGGCTTCGACTAATTGCCAGTTTACGTTTAGTCCCAACACAGCTGCCACAGAGCTGAGATGCTGTAACACACAAAATACTATCATACTGTCTGTTAGGTTCTACCTAGCCATTAAATCCGCAATAAATTTAATAATGTTTGTTTCTCATTGATAAGCTGTAATAAAAAAACGACATTCATTAATCTAAACAACGTAGTATCTGAACACTCAATTCGAAACTTGATTTTCAATTCCTTCTATTAGCTCACACTCTCTTGATATACATCTTGTACAAATTTTCAATCGATAATCAAATACGTCTTTATTAATCCATTCAAGTTCAAATATATTTTGTTTAACCTGTAGTGGGTGACAATTGATGTTAACACAATTTTTTAAAATATTTATTTGATCGTTGAACGTTAAAAATTTGGAGAGTCTAGGCCGGATTCGAACCGAGTGTCTTCATGTTCAAAGTCAAGCGCTTTTGGCACTGAGGCAACTTTCCTATAGTTATGTGATAACCACCCTTGTGTTATCCAATACCTGTGTTTCCAAGGGGTGCGACCAAATAAAACTCGCACGTATTGTACAACGAATAATTGAACTTTATTATTTATGTGAATAATTACAGGTTAAATAGAAATAAACTGAATGAGTTGCGTTAAGATATCGTATGAAACGAATATCGTAAGTAAAGAATTATTGCAAGTTACGTCCTCTCGGGACATAATTATAATAAGAATAATAATATGGCTTATGTAACTCGTCAATGAGTTGTTACAAAGTATTATTATGAAATAAATGTCTGAATAGAGACAAATGAAGAACTTAAATATTTCACATATATTGCGCAAGAGTTTAAAAGAGAAAAGAATGAACAAAACTGATGTACGACAAAACTAGAACAAGACTGGCTCTCCGCCCTTGTTGGGGTGTATATATAACTTATTCAGTTTACTTGTACATTGCTCAATGATTACATCGGATATTCTAGAATAAGGCTACATGTTGCATGGAAAATAACTAATGACATCTTTAGGTCAACATAAAAGTCCATTGGAAAGTTACTAATATGACTTGGTCACTCTTAGTTTAAATAATGTAGTCTGATTCTTGTTTAAGAAATACGTAATACATGTCATTTATAATATTTAAGTATAATATAAGAAATTGATAAAGTAAATAACATAATATGTAATATGAATACATGAGAAAATTCGCAATACATAACAGTTAGAAGTGTATTTCTTAAAGAAGTATAGGAATTTCTCTTTTGTTCCCATCGGGTTGTCTTCGAAACCTCCATTGTTGCCATGGTTACCACATAATATCATAAACAATGCTCCAGGATTAAAAATTAATAAAAGAATAAAATAAACAAACAAACCGGATTAACAGTACCGAACCTTGCTTCACAAACAACAATGCGAAAGGAAAGCGAAAAGAAACTCCAACTCAATGCAAGCGACAGAAAAAAGAAAGCGTATAAATAGTAACAATCGAAAATACTAGTGCAACACCAAACATAGAAAGAGGAAATGGTAAATTGCAAGCAAAATCTCTTTATATTACGCCTCTTAATAGTGTTATTCTGGCTCAAGTAGAAATTTACTTTTAAAGAATTTGTTATGTTACCTACTTGTTCTACTTAGTCTAGAATGGGAGGAAACTAACGTTCATAGCTTGTCCCAACATATAACTTGCATTTACGTAAACCCAACCTAACCGTTCGTGCGGTAAAAGCTGGTAGACATCGATAGGTAACCCACCTGAACCATACGTGTAAATTTAATTTTCATATAACCATACCTAACCTTTCCTGCGGTAAAATTAGTAAACACGGATAGAAACTTTACATATAATTGCATTTATATATGATCCTACCCAACCTTTCTTGCAATAGAGCTGACAGACACCAATTGGCATCCTATCTTAGCCCAGCGTATAAATTTCTTTTTAATATAACCCAACCTAACCAATATGTATTTACACGTGGAAAAACCTAACATAATAACGGTAAACACTGCTAAATAAATAGAATGTATATACTTTGAAAGGACCCCATTTTGAATGTAGGTCTACTCCTTCAGAACACCTAGATCTATGTCAGGGTCCTAATGGGCGTAACAGCAGACATTACTATCCAAATTCCCGTGTGTTGTTTGACAAATCTCCGATATGCTAATCTACTACTACGGCTTCCCCTCCTAGCTTACAGTTCAATTCAGTGAATCCAAACTGAATCCGCAACCTATGTTTCGACTCTTCCCGTAACCAGAACAGTAAAAATAGGCTTTACCAGTGTGCTTGTAAGAAGGTTTCAAGGAGAGAAATGGTAAAACTCCGCAACAGCAATCACAAGGGCAGAACCATGGGGTGCCTTAGCCCCACGAATCCATCCTCAACCCTACGGTGTCCCAGATCGGGTGGCTAGTGATACCAATAAATAAGAGCCAGTAAGCCTTACAATAAGTCCAAAATGTAATTGAAGTGTGAAGCAATATTTAAAAAAACAGTTCAGTTTCTCGTAAGAAGAGTGTGGAATACCCAAGACAGGTATAATTCTGTGTCGGTCGCTTTTTTCACTTGTCCCTCATTTCACTGAAGATTAAGACTCTAGGCGCGGATAGAAAATCCGTAATGGTCGCTCTCTTCGCGACATCCTTCAAACCTCTTACTGTTCCATCTTTCCGCCCCTTACAGGATCATCTCCTTGGTATTATATTTCTTATTTGGCTCATAAAAGATCTCGTTTATGCATTGAACTTCCGCACAGACTCATCTCTTGTATACTCTCCTTATGGACATAAGTTCCAATTTTTAGGTTCGTTAGTGCTGTCCCACTTCAAGGTCGTGACAGAGGGCTGACAGGGCAAAACTAAAGAACGTTCAAAATAACTGTCACTCACAATTACCTAAAACGCTAAGACAAGCCTGTCACGAGATATTAAAAGTGTATCTATTTCCGCAACGGGACTGAGTGATTTACAAGGCAGAGTTCAAACACAGTAGCCTGCCTTGATACACAAAGCCTGCTTGTGCTAGGAAGACCTCCGAAGCATCGCCCTAAATGATTCCTAGAACAGACGTCATACAATAGGGCCGGTTACATTTTGAGGTTTGTCAGCCCTTTAGCTGTTCAATCGTAACAAATCCGAGCAACTACCGTTAGGGACAACAGTTCTCACGTTTGCTTTTCTTTTCAAGATTTCAGGGAAAACGTGCAAGGAGAATGTCAAGCCTGGTGACGTTAAACCTGAAGGGCTTGGATGTAGGTCAAACCCTGACCAAGCAAGACTGAGAAGTATAAACACTAACTTGCTTATTTATTTATGTAAATCATTCTTTATTCTCTACTAACAATGTTGACGGCAAGTAAAACTACTTACGATATATATATATATATATATATATATATATACAAAATTGTATTTAGTTATTTCGATAAAACATAACGTCACAACGAATTCACGCGAAACAAACCGAAGATGCACGAATTTTATCACGGAGATTTCCAAACGCAAAACATGGCAGTTACTTTAACAGCTGTTTACGTCTTCACTTGATTGTTTTAGGTTATGTTTAAATCACTTTCTAATGCAATTCCCTATACACTCGTGATTACCGTGTATTTGATTAAATTATACGACAACATATGATTTCATAAAACAGCTGCTTTTGTTACTGGAAAGTTATCTATCTGCATTGTACATAAGCAGTAAGTAAACAGGTAAACTAAGGAACATTAAAATAATTTCTAAAGAAAATTACATTATTTCTTAATAGATACGTTAACGTCTAATACAGTAATCTAATTCAAACCTACTGCTTTGATGATTTGAACTGTATTTCTTTAAATTAGGTTCGTTTACTAGCTTAGTTTAAAGCGAAACTTGAAAACACGCAGTTAAAATCAATAGCAAAACCAATAATAACAAACACTTGAAAGCCAACATGCTGCTTTAAAGTATAGACTACATTATCAAATTAGCAAGTAACCATATCCACCGACGACAGCAATGAAGAGCACAACAAAACAATATTTAGCGCACAGAAACCGATACAGGAGCACACCTATGCCATGAAAAACACAAAACTCAAAATAATAAGCAGCGGAGAAAGAAATTCATAGCACTCTCGTGTATAAGCCCAATCTTAATTAGGGTTGACCAAAAAGTACAAACATAAGATACAATATAGCATATAAAACAAGTATGAGCTTAGACATATCACCACACATAATGAAACATAAAAGAAAAACTCCATTTGTACGCAAACAATAATGCGAAGCCTATAATAAACTCTATGGGCGAACGTGCCGTTGTTTTCAACGCAGATAATAGAACAGATAAACTCAATTAGAAACAACGCAAACTCATCTTTAGCGAAACCACATAATAGAAACAGACCACAGTTACGCAAACATCAACCACAAGCTGGAAATTATCAACATCGACAAAAAAAGAACCATTTCTCAACGCATTACAGCAATATGAAATTTATAAATATAACAATAAACAAGTAATATTAAACAAAAAATTAAGTCAATTCCGACCTAAGTCATCAAAAGTAATTTTATGTTAGGTACTATCTATTAAATAACTACAGTTAATATAAATAAAGTAATAAAACGTATGCGTTTAGACAGCTGTTCTACCACATAACCTATAACATAAAATCAGCTGTTTTATGAAATCCTATATTATCAATTATTTTAAGGCAAATGGGACGAAATAGCTATATTGCATACCTTTACACGTTTTAAACAGTTTTATTCCCTATAAAACTGAACTTAATTCATTTTTAATTTCATTAATGAAGCTACCTGTAGAGACTTAGCTTCGTAAAAGGAACGATTGTTTCGAAACGCTTCAGCTAGTACGCTCTCGATTATTCACTAAGTTACGAATTATTAAATTTTATTTTAATTAATGAATTAATATTTGTAAAACTGTTTTAATATCAAGCGTCATCCACTACAAGTTTTAAAAAAATGTATTTTAACTTGAGTGGATGAATAAAAAGTATTTTTATTACCAATTGAAAATTTGAACAAAATATATATAATGAGAGTATTAACTAATAGTAGGAATTGAATAAAATAGAAACCTTTTAAATAAACTAACAATAAAAATCACACATCCCCATTATTAAAAACATTAAAAACGACCCGCAGGGCAGCTGTGGTAATGATTTCCCAGTGCATTTGCTGGCTCAATATAACTTTTAAAAATATACTTTTGACTTTATGCCAGGGCTTTGTTCAGCCGGAAGGTTGTAGATCAAAACCCTCTCCGAAATCTTGAAACAAAAAATATATAATTTATATGATATCATGTACAAATAAAAACAATGGCCTATGGAGTGCAAGGTCAGAGCTGTTATGGACGTAAAATTTCCCATCCTCTTTGTCTTGAAAACTATTTGAGCGTTTTTTATCTTCAATTCTCAAAACGTTCCACTCCCATTTACAAGCTACGGCAATGGTAAACCGCCTCACGACAAAACATTCCGGGTTAACCCCTTCTGGTTCACGCAAGCCTTTATATTATTATATACAGTATTTATTTCAGGTGTTTTATAAACATAATAGAATTTCGAAGGTATTTTAATTTATTGCTTTATGGTTTAAGAGGTTTTAACTAAATGATCCATATCAATCAAACATAAACTAATCAATTCTGAAGATAGAGTAATTTTTGTTATTATTTGGAAATACATATTCTACGTATCAGTGTGTAAAGTGACCTTTCTGTAATCAATTAACAAATAATTTGGACTTTAGACTGACGTAAAAGGGATTTAATTTCCAAAACTTTGACAAGGGGGTTTGATATATCTCCCAGACTCCCCCGGGGGGAGGGGGTTCTGTCATTGCACTACTAGACCCCCTTCGACTGTGCTTACAGAATAATGTAGTAGTTGCCGGTAGACAGATACAAAGCCACATGGCATTCTTCCGAACTTCAGCTGTGTGGAAATAAATACATTAAAAGAATAGAAGCAAATTTTATGTTTTATAACTATGAGCCCTCTATGGACAATGACTTCATACGAATGATAGGGAAAGCATGGGAAATAATTACAGTATAAAGCTATGGAAAACTAGGAAGTCTAAAACCAACATACAATTGATGTTGGTGCTGTCTTTAGAGAAGGAGTTCTCTCACTGGGTTGCGCGTTTCAGGTTGCGTGGATAAGTGCACTGAAACTCCCTACAGGCGAGATGTGTGCGTTCGCAGTGAGGTGTAGCAGAGGGTAGACTGACGTCACATGTGCATACTGAACTACGGAGTGTTTAGTCTTAATAGACCCTTGTTACTAGGCTGTGAATCTGAGATATATATACACATTTATACCTACGTTATGCATTTTTAACAATTTTTCTAGGCTATATGTTGTGTAAGTCCCGAATAAAGTCTATCGCTGTATGATTGCAGCATTATCATTTGTAGGGTTGTTTATTTTTATATTATATAAATCTTTAGTGTATTTGGTTTTTGCGTTGTCTCTGTTTTGCTTGAGTTCTCAGCCAACTCTGCTGGTCATTTAGCACTACCCAGACGACAGGTACAGCTTAAAGTATGCTGTGGACGCGACCAACTTTGCCTCCCCCCAAAAGAAAGATATGGAGGGGCCTGGCGCACACAGTGCTAATACCACATAGCCTACCTAGAGTGGAAGCTGTTGCAGATTCAGAGTGCTTAAGGGCCATGACTATATGCAAGCCCACCTGTATAAAATAGGATTAACAGCCTCAGATATTTACCCTCTGTGCAACTGTCAACATGGACGCTTCACATCTTCGGAATTGCAAGCATTGCAAGGTGTGGAAGAGCAAAGCCAGCCAGCATGTCTCTACTGGGAGGCTAGGAGGAAAATGGCAGAAATGCCAAGATCTGGCATTGGATAAAGTAAGGTAAGTAAGTATATTATATAAATCTTTATATTGAAAGTTTGGAAAACAACGTATGCGTAGAAAGAGAAATATAACAGCATTAAAGTAGGAAAAACAAGGGGGTCAAAGAAATGAATGAGTTAGAAGAAAATAGATGGCGCAACATGGAAAGATCGGAACAAAGTGCACAAAAGCAACAGCCAAATAATGGTTTATCTAAATAAAATCAAGCATGTGGGACAAAGCCTTCACAAATCCAACCTCAAACTCATGACAACCTGAAATGGGTGATTAGGTCCCCAAAAACGGGGTCTTGGTGTCGTGACCAGAAAGCTTAACATTAGGCCTGGGGCGGGACGAATCTTCCAACTCAGAGCCTACCTATTCAACAGCTTTATCCGAACTACCCGTTTCCGTACACCTCACAGGCTAAGATATGACTCACGTGTGCAACGGTTATGTCCCAGAGAGTATCATGGCCCACGTGTGCAACGGTCGCACCTCTGAGAGAGGTCTACCCTATGCCATAGTGAGATCTGACCGTTACGTCAAAGTGTAGGAAGTACAGTGCGTGAGGTTTAACAGTGTCCCTCGTTCTGCTCTAGCTTTTGACTACTAGTCTAACTGAAAACATTATACAATACATATATCGTCTCTTTCTTTGCAGAAGCAGAGCACACATTTAAAGATCATGTCTACATTAAACTATTGCAGTATTATCATTTAGTTAATTAGAGCTGTTTACACTTTAAACACGGCACTGATGTTTTCTGAAGTGTTGGGTTTTGACCCTGCGCTGCATCCCAGTCCACCTTAGCGATCTCAAGGCCAGAGACACGGTTAAACCTCACACACTGTACGTTCATAAAGAAGTGATATAGGAATAGAACTATGGAAGGCATGTTGCCCGAGAGAAAGGAAGCAATTGTGAGCAATTAAGTAAAACTATTTTCAAAATTATACTTTTACTTAATTAGAGGGTACAATAGGGGGAAATGGGTTTTTTTTATCAAAGACAAAATCTTCTTTTACTCTTGTCAAGATTTGTTGACAAATATATTTGCTTATAGAATGTTACGCAGTAGATAATGTAAATTTAACTATAATTGAAATGCAGAGAACGAACGGCGCCACCGTATCCCGCACGCTGGGCGAAACTGGAAATAGATCGTCAAGGAAACGAACGCACGTCAGCAATATATCATCCGGATGTAACCTAGATCCTCAGATAAACTATAACACACCATAAATCATGTGAACGCACTGACCGCCATTTCCCACAAGAGATAATCAATTAAGATTTCAGTAAAAAAAAAAAAATTTGACTACTTTAAAATCTCAATTTTAAATTTAATTTTCAAATCTATCACTCACAACTTGTCAAAAAGTAGACGGATGAACTGCCCGGACGGAAAGGTCGAAAGTTAATGAAATGATGTTTTTTCGCGCAGGAGCGCTACTTTCCCCACCAAAAATATCGGAACTGTGGGAACGAGACATCTGTCGCGCACTTGACAAATTCTTAAGTTTTTCTTATGTTTGCGCTAATTGGTGTGTGCTTTTTATAAAGGAAACATCCCAGTGACATCTCTACTATCGTGGGCCACATTCTTCGGCTTCCGAACACATGTAATGCTTGTTTGGGCAACAGTAGTTTCTGAGAAACCCCTACTTCCACTTACAATAATCGTTCAGTCATTTTGGGCGAATAATATTAATATCTCTCCATATTTTTGTAGTGAGTCAACATTTCATAGCCTATATAGACTTATTTCTAGATATTTTGTTTGGGGACCACGAGTTCACTGTTAATTATCTTTATTTTATACTTATACTCGAGACTCTTTAGGCCTGGGTATAGATATTTCTAAAGCCTAAAGAAGTATTTCCATTACTTTGACTTCCCTAGATCGATTCTTAATGAAGCAACTTTTGAGTTACAAAAAGAAAAGTTGTCAGTCTCTACTTCTGACGGCTCTTTGTCTGCAGCACGTTTACCTAGTACCTTTTTCACAAGATTTATTGCTTACTAATCTCCTTACAAACACTTTTATATTCTATTCTAATTTAAAATTTCTTATTTAACGTCACTCATACTCCTCTAATTCTACTCATACTGAATCGCTTTTGTCAGTTACAAAAAATCAGATACGAGTCACCATTTCTGGTCCGATTGCTTCTTATTGTCTCCAGCACTTTTACCTTTCCATGATCCTTGCCATCATCCGTCCTGTGTAGATTTCCTGGAAATCGGTCAGCGAAGGAACCATATCGCTAACCTCAGTCCAAGTTTCTCAAATATTCTTCGTAAATCTCAAATTTAGAAAAATTTTTCCGAAACGTAAACGAAAGATAATTGACTTGATTTATTTCGAACGTAATTTCTTGCGAGTGAAAAATGGATAAAAATTTTACATTCTATTCTAATTTACACTTTAATTATTTTCAATGTCCATATAACTACATCTCAAACCTTTATTAGCTATTTCTTTAATCAACACACGAATACTCTGTTAGTTATCTTTATTTTTACACTTATATACCAGGTTCGTCACAGCTAGGATACAGACATTTCTATTTATCCCTTAACTATTCTTACTCAAGCGTTTTTCAGTTACACAGGATCAGGTGAGAGTCACCACTTCTTTTGTCTCCAGCACGTTACCCATCGATTTTACTTTATCTTCATATTTTAAATCAACCCTCTTAGAGACTTGAACGTCCGCACATATCTATTATTAGTTTAATATAGTTTTCCTAATATTTT
Source organism: Prosapia bicincta (assembly GCA_036971475.1). Lineage (NCBI taxonomy): Eukaryota > Metazoa > Arthropoda > Insecta > Hemiptera > Cercopidae > Prosapia > Prosapia bicincta. The sequence continues at coordinate 92,646 of JBAIZL010000179.1, read as the reverse complement.
TAAATAACTCTCTCAAAAACCTGAACGCCCGCGTATACCTATTATTAGTCAAATATATCGTTTTCCTGATATTTTAAATTAACACTCTAAGAGACCTGAACTCCCACAAATATCTATTTATTAGTTAAATATCGTTTTCTCGATACTTTAAATCAACGCTTTCAGAGGCTTGAACGTCCGAATTTATCTATTATTAGTTAAATATCGTTTTCCTGATATTTTAAATGAACCCTCTCAGAGATTTGAACGCTCGCATATATCATTACTTCGTTAAAAGTAGTTTTCTTTATGCTTTAAATCAATCTTCTCAGGGACTTGAACGCCCGCATATGTTAATTCTCTGTTAAACATTGTTTTCTGGATATTTAAATCAACCCTCTCAGAAAAGAACGCTCGCCTAGTAAAGATAAGTATTTTATAGCATCACGTAGATTAGGAAGGTTCCTTAGCACTGTTAGCTTTTTTTGTAACAAAGAGCGGAGAAATTCCACAAACACTCACTTATTAAAGCCTAACGACAACCTTGAAACTTATATATGAAAGTCTGGTCGTAAAACTTTCCCTTAATGGCTTACCTATCCTTTCTTTAAAAGTATTTTGCACCCTTTGCAAAAAAAGGGATCTCGTAAAAAACAAATGTCGGACTGTTTTTGCGACCTTTTTTTAAAATCGAGGTCGAAACGAAACGGTCATCGTGTCAGGGGTGCAGTTTTATTTATTAGCATCTCTAGCCTTGAAGTTACACTCTTCATTTTTTCTATTCACTCTCAAGGGTTCAAGGTCTTATCGCAACTTGTATTTGTCCATGTCTAATTGACTAGTGTTTTTGTTCTGCAGTCAGCCGTAAAAATGCTCAATTTACTCTAATGAAGACGTTTCTCTTTCACTTCCATTTGCGTATGTACTTGCAATTTTTGATGTTTATAAGTTTTCAATTTTAAATTCTCGTAGCTTTGAATTTTATGAGAGATGTTACAAAACTAGCATATTTAAAATAATTTTGGCCTATAAAAGACTTTTAAAACATTTATTTATAAACCTTCTTGTAGGGGTTTAAACCCCAAACACTCCCCATCGCTTCGGCCATGGTTTAAAGAACAATAAATCAATTAAACTGAAAAGTAGAAGTTCTTCTGAAGCCAAGAATAGAACATAATTCGCACAAAACAAGCACTCAACCGTCACAACGCTATTAGAGCCCCGCCCTGTTCTGAAAGGGTCAGAGGATTACGCTCAACACCCGCCCAGAGTATTTACAAGGAATTACAGAGTAAATCTCTTGAACGGACGCGGGTAATTGACGGCAGGTGCTGTCCAGGTGGTTGCAAACAGAATTAGCTCGTGCACAAACAAACAAACACGACGTGTCGTTGGGAGGTCGGCCCTTTGATTTCATTAACGCTGTCCACCTCTGTGTAACCGAAGCTGTTCAGGTGCGAGGCGATCTTCCTACTGGAACAGATCGGTATGCTAACGGAAAGAGGAGGGATGCATTCACAACCTGCCCTAGCATTGAAATCTCTCTGATGTGGGATTGTACATGACGGAAACATTACGATTTCTGATCAAGGACGACTTGTTTCCTTATTACTTCTGTGATTATAATCACGGTCTCATCATGATTATTCTATGGCTTCCGTTTACAATGTAAGGAATGCAAACCTGACCAAAACGTCTTATCGAATAATGTTTCCTCTTTCCACCCATCATTTCAATCCCCTTTTTCTGCCTCTGATACTCGTATATTTTTTTGGCACCGGGGATTATTATAGAACCTGAACTTAAAGCGTACCATTGTAACCAGACCTCTTTAACGCCCCTACATCTAATCTCCAAGAGTTTCCTTATCGTCATATACTATGGGATTTAATGTGCGTCATCACCTCATTTTAAATCGACTCCTGATCCTGCCAGAATCGTAAAAAAAGGTTAGGTTACCCATCCAGAATGGTAATAAAATGAGGGTTAAAAATCAACCAGTTTTGTAAAAAATCGTATAAATTTCAAAGACTTATAAGGAAATTCTAATACTGTATTCCAATCTTAAATTACTTCCCATATAAAATAAGTTGAACGTAACCATAGAGCTATCAAAGAATACGGTTATGCAATGACCGTAAATGACATCATGTAACCACGGTTGGCGATGGATGCATATGCTTCCAATGAGCGCCTAAATTGACTTTTTCAGAATCGTTAATACAGAGGATGAAGTTCCTAATAAACCTCCAGAGAAGTCTCTTAAACCCAACAATTCTTTGTAGAGTTGTAGAGAAAACAAAAGTTTCCTGTAACACCTCGTTATTTCTTACAAATCTCTAACTTGATTTCCTAAATAAATGTATACACATATTTAAAATTAACATTTATCGCGTAGGCTACTTTTTAAATTTTGAATATATTTGAACTAGACAAAAATTTAATTCCCTTATTTTGCTAACTTGTTTCAATCTAGGTGTTCAAATCGTACTTAGTTTTCAAAATACTCCTCTTGGCGTGTGAGTTAGCATTCAACCAACTCCCCAAATTCCAACCCCTCTGGAAGGTATTTCCTACTGCGTTACTGGTTTCTGCTTCTAGAAAATACCTACATCAGGATTTTCGTCTGCAGCAGTTGTTTATCATATGATGTTCCCATACTTTATCCACCGCTTTATACTGTACCTTACTATTATATCTTTTTATTTTCCAATATCCAGTGTTTCGTCCGATACCATATTCAATATACCACGATTGTTACATAGCCTACATTACGTGTAAATACACCTGAAACATTGCTATTGGAATTTCCTTAACTCCTAACTCTCCCTTCCATTTTGCTTATCTATCTCCATAATGTATGACTAAAGTCATGCATGATTTGTCTACCTTGCTTTAGTTCATTTTCCTTCCTATCCCCAACCCAGATGTTCCCGTCCGGTCTAATCATATAACTAACAACTCTATTAATATTTTACCGCGATATTATTCACAGATGATCTAAATAAACCACGGAACCCTGGCTGTCAAGTTTTTGTGTGTCTAATCAGAGGGTTTATTATACTTGCGTGACATTCAGATGTGAAAGTCATAGCTGACAAACTTGAGGGAAAACCTAATAGAAATCCTCAGCTATAGCTCGAAATCTGAAGTAGAGATTTCCAAGGTGGGTTGTGAAGTACTTTCCAGGGGTCCACCCCTGGAAAAGAAGACTTTGACGCCCAATCTGGAAAGATAAGCAACTTGACGCGAGTTCTGTATATCCTTATGGCATAAGTGTTCCAGTTTCCACATCCCTTTCGCCATTTACTTTTTCATTCGTCATTAAGATTTTTTCCCCATCTTACTGTATATTTGTTCCATTGCAAACCCCTCTTTTTTAACTGGTTTCCATTTCCATGATCTCAGTGGTATTTGTGTCTCGTTCATTCTTCGTGAATTCCCATACGAAAATATTTGGTTACCTTCTATTTCTTCATTGTTTTGTTTCCTTGTGTTTTCATTTAGTGCTCTATCTAACGATAGTCTATAGTTTTTAACCTAACATAACTTTTCATTTTTCCTGACTTCCAATCGCATTTGTTCTGAATTTTCATTTCTTTGTTTAATTGTAATTTATTGTTATTATTTTAACTTCTTTAAATTAAAGATGTGCCACAATATAACATTCTTCATTCGAAAATAAATATCACCAACTTTTAACAATCTTTAAACTTTTTCTTCCAGTTGTTCTATTCACTGATAAAATATAATTACTCTTAGCATACAATTAATATCCAATAATTTCGAGTATTAAATTTTACAGTTTAATATTTAATCTCAAAACAAGACGAAGATGAAACAGATTTTATAAGTCATAATTTTATTTTATTTCTAATTTAAAAGAGAAATTTAAAACACTTGTACCCTAATTGTGTTTTTAATTTAACAAACCTATAACACACCTCCAAGAAGACTTTGAGAGGTAGAAATGTAAAAGCTAACGAGAAATCCATGGGTTGAATGTGCATCGGAACAAGAGGCAAACGAAAGCAGACAAAGATGGAGAAAGCGGTTTCAGGCTAGAGGGAAGGGCATTATGGGTAATCTGTTTAAATTTGCATCAATTTGCGGACACAATAAGGCTGGTTGTAAGATAACATTAACACGTCCTGTATTTGGCACTTTTTACGTAATGCGTCTTGTATACACGCGAGCTAGTGCGGACAGGTTTCCAAGTTTGTTCGTCGTTTTCGTTACGATGGAAAAATAACGACTTGGAAGAGAAATTTTGGCACGGTTTCTAACGCCCTCGTCCTTCATTCGAACAAACTTTTCTCTAGTCGTGTAAACTTGCAAACTATTTAAACAAGTAATTGTATATATTTTTTCGAGGATCAAAAAGTCTATATTTTTGCTTTTATCTGGATAAAATAATGTTGTAGAAATAAGACTATGATATTTTTAATTTTCCACACCATTTAAAAATGTAATGAAAACGAAGACTATGTGGGGAGTATCTGAGTTTGGAATTAAGGTCTATTTTGTAAGATATTACGTACTGTCGTCGTGTTATGTAGTGTGGAGACTTGAAAGATGGATATAACGAGATTGTAGGTATGTAATATTACTCAAAGAAGATTACGAACGTAGAGATTTTGACTAGGTAAAGAAAGAAAACTTTTTGCTTCTACTGACAGTGAAGGAGCGTAAATACGAATACTTGCTACACACACCGAGACGATATCTGTAGCTCATTATCCAAAGCAGGCTAGTAAGGAAAAGGACCATTGGAAAAAGCTGGCATTCCTTCTTGAATAATATGAAGAATTAGTTCAAATGCGCCCATCCACCAATTGGTGAAAGCAGCGGCATCAAATGAAGGTGCCTTTGACGATCGCCCTACTTGGAAACGAATAAGCACCAAATGAAGAAGAATAATGTAACAAATGAAACTTCAAATAGAGATGATGGATTTTTAAATCAATTATACTGTTTTAGACAAATTTTTAAATTACTCCTCCACATAAGTGATTGAGCTTATCAATATCTGAAATCATTCAGCCTCATATTCTTAAATTATCTTTAATCTTTAATTAGTACAAACATTTTTTAAATGTAAAAATAAAAAAAATATGTTGCAAATAATTAGAATTAGATCTCCTACTGTTGAGTGTTGGTGCGCGCGCGCGCGTGTGCTCCTTCAAAGTGAAGTACACACCTTGCAAAGCCCGTTCAAACAATACAAAACGGCACCGCTTCTAAACTGTACTTAATATTTACAGATAAATAAATCAGCTCCCAGCTTCCAACGGGAGCAAAGCGCCAATTTGTAGCTCGTCATGTCAACACCAGTAGCGCTCGGAGCGTTTCACCTGTTCCGAAGTAATCATCAGTTCTAGTGATCTAAGCATTATTGTTCTGTCCTTTTGTACTTAATTAGGACCCGTGAATGACCAATAATTGCCGGTTGCATTGTAGCTGATCTATATGCGCGCGCAATTAAATTTACGGCTAATGAGTCGTACGAGCCAACAATTAAACGTAATGGGATGCGCCCTAACCTAACAAACAGCGTGGGAAAGTCGCCTTTCTGTATCGCGCCCAACACTTTCTCCGCGCAGTAAGGCTACACTACTCCATGTTTTATAGGTTTACATTTCTAATATACAGTACAATATGTAACAGCTGGAAACTGATATTTTCTCTTTTCTTCTTTTCCCTTCTTTTCGCGTTCTTCAATAGACTTAATTACTTTAATAATTGCAAAGCATTTGAGCTATATTACTCGGTTTAACGTATGAAATATAAAGTGAAACTATAGTATACTCTTATATCGCAAGTATATTATGTTATTGTTAATTCACTCGTAAAGCTATATATTTACCGCTTGCGTATTATACGAATTCAGTTGAAAGGTCTACTTTAAAGCCCCGTACATGGGCAAGTTTTAAAATTTACCAGCATAGTTGGTAATTGTAAAGATTTTCCACAGCAGTATATTTTGAATATATTAGGGGCTTGTAGGGACAGATTCCCTTACTCATATTCATCATTTAACGGAAATATTGTCACATTTTGAAAAATATTTTTATTATTATTATTTAAATTTAGTGATTTTTCAAATACAAAAGTTTTCTTTGATTCATTTCTGATCATTAATTTGTTTCTAATCATCGACGTGGTGATTAAACGTGTCTCTAACGTGTCTTAAACGATTTAACGTGACCCCCCCCCTTACGTTCATATCAAAACTACACAATAACAATATATAATGTAAACACAAAAACTTAACATGCTATTAGCCAAAGCCTATACCAAAACCTTTAATACTGTTCAAATATTTTTTTTGTTTACCAATCATACTCAGCTGTTTTCATTGCAATATATTTCTTATTGAGATTTTGGGTGTTTAAAGTCCCTGAAATCCCTATAAATGTTGTAAATTCATAAAAACCAATATTTCCCCGTTCCTTTGATACCTTTAATTTGAGCTATCTCTCAGCTCTGTTCGACCTATAAAGCTCTGTCAATCTTTCTCTCAAAATACAGCTTACGAAATTATATATTAGGATATTTTCTAAGTATATTTTCGCCAATTACTAGATCGTCGCTAGAAAGGTTAAAAAATTAAAGGCTTTTACGGACATAGTACGCGCTTTTTATAACCGAGTCTCAGTTTAATGTCAACTCGTCTTAAGATTGTATTTTAATTTCTTAATACATTTTGTAAACCTATATGAATTTGTGGTCGAAAATTGCGAAATTCAAATAATTTTTTAGTCCACCTAAGATTAAAAAACAAAATTTATATTTCTTCTGCGGCCTTTATAACCTTCCAAACCCTTATGCCCGCGCGTGAGCGCGCGTGTGTATGTGAAATAAAGCTCTTTCATTTTTCGATTTTTAAAATTAGTCAATAACTGATTATCAGTCGTTACGAATTCATTTAACCAGACATTCTCCTTCGAATGATTCCAAAATATATACAGCACGTTTTGCGATTATAAATCATTCTCGTTTTCCAGTGACAAGTAAACAATCCCACAACATAAGCTTAACTAAAAATATAACATAAAAAACAAAATAAAACATAAATTAAAAACTAATGAAGTATACAAAAGCATCAGAGAGCATGGTTATAAACCCTTGTTACAAATATTCACGCAACCTTTACGTACTTTTAGCTAACACTATTAGCCAGGTCAGGTATACTTCTTAAGTTTATTACTTAGTTTATTTCTAACATAAATATAATATAATAATATATAGTAAAATGAATATAATGAGAACACAAAATAAAGTTAGAACATCGTTTCCTACAGTGTTTTATATAGAAAAAAACATTTCTTTAAAAACACTAAAAAGCTAAAACATAACAAGACATAAAAAAAATAAAAATTTAAAAATTAATCAAAACCGAACTAAAATGTAAAGGTAGACCAAATCGGCAAGAAATATGGCAGCTCGAAATCTACAAGTGAAATATGGGATTCTTAGTGAATTGGATACTTCGAAATGGTGTCCCCGATGGGCTAAGTTAACATAGTATATATATATAAATGAATGTTTGTATGTATGTATGTATGCACGTATGTATGTATGTATGTATGGATGTTAAGCATTAATAAACCACCCATCCGATCGCCATGAAACTTTGGGAAATTGTTCATTACATTTCTGGAAAAGTTTCTGGAATAGTAAATCTCAAGGGCGTAGCCAGGGGGCACTTGACCACCCAAAACCAATTAATTTTAGCGGGAAAATATTAACCTATAAAACGGCACTAGGTTTTTAGCAAAACAGCTTCCTGACGGCATACTTTTTTTCATAATGTAATTTTTAGGTGCCAAAATAGCGTAAAATATGATTTTCTATATCATCTTATCATAAGACATTTTATTGAATTCATTCCAAATTTTTGTTGCTAAGCAACACTCAATAATTTAAAATTATTTTCCAACACATTTCAAAGAATATACAAAACATATTGTATGTCCGAGTGAACTTCAATAAGCAACATTCAATCAAGAACTTTTATTGTCCACACTTTTATAAAAATTTAAGTCTGTATTTATGTATAAATGTTTGTTTGTATCAATGTATGTATGGATGTATGTATGAGCCTTATGCCTTACTAAACCACTGATCTGATCGCCATGAAAGTTTGAGAAATTGTTTTCTACACTCCTGGGAAAGTTTCTGGCGTAGTTAGTGTCAGGAGCGCGGCTAGGGGCCACGTGCCCCCCAAAATCAATACATTTTAGCACAAAAATATTAACCTATAAAACGGCGCTAGAATTTTAGGAAAACAGATACCCGCGCCATAATTTTTCCAACATGTAACTTTTAGGTACCAAAATACCATAAAATATGATTTCTATCTTATCTTATCCTATGACATTTCATTGAATTCATTCCAAATTTTGGTTGCTAGGCAACACTCAACAATTTAAAATTATTTTCCAACACATTTCAAACAATATACAAAAAATATTTTAAAACCGAGTGGACTTCAATAAATAACATTCGATCAAGAGATTTTATTGCCACACTTTTCTCGACCGACTTCTATAAGATCAGCTATTATTATGTTAATAAAATACTAAATTATACTCAGCTAATGTCAACACTCCTTCATTTACTTTTAGTCGGTACGAAGATCCCCGGGTCGGCTTTTACATAATAATAATGACTTCTTTTTATTATAACATGGTAGAGATACATTTTTGGGAAATACAAGGTGGACTTTACTTAGGTAAAATAAGGGAGGCAATGTGTCCTGGACCTCGTTACAACCGCCCATTATTACCCTAAGCATTCATTTTTACGGGGGGTGACCTTGAAAATACTAGTGAAATTAAATGGCTAAAGCTAGCTGTAATAACGTTTCCAGGACAACGTAGTCAGGCCCGGGCTGTTACCATGATGACGACATCAGCCCATTCTAATTGGAGGCTCGGATATCCAGTGGTTGTTATACGCCCGGCTGTGATAACGTTTCCAGGACAACGTAGTCAGGCCCGGGCTGTTACCATGATGACGACATCAGCCCATTCTAATTGGAGGCTCGGATATCCAGTGGTTGTTATACGCCCGGCTGTGATAACGTTTCCAGGACAACGTAGTCAGGCCCGGGCTGTTACCATGATGACGACATCAGCCCATTCTAATTGGAGGCTCGGATATCCAGTGGTTGTTATACGCCCGGCTGTAATAACGTTTCCAGGACAACGTAGTCAGGCCCGGGCTGTTACCATGATGACGACATCAGCCCATTCTAATTGGAGGCTCGGATATCCAGTGCCTGTTATACGCCCGGCTGTGATAACGTTTCCAGGACCACGTAGTCAGGCCCGGGCTGTTACCATGATGACGACATCAGCCCATTCTAATTGGAGGCTCGGATATCCAGTGCCTGTTATACGCCCGGCTGTGATAACGTTTCCAGGACCACGAAGTCAGGCCCGGGCTGTTACCATGATGACGACATCAGCCCATTCTAATTGGAGGCTCGGATATCCAGTGCCTGTTATACGCCCGGCTGTGATAACGTTTCCAGGACCACGTAGTCAGGCCCGGGCTGTTACCATGATGACGACATCAGCCCATTCTAATTGGAGGCTCGGATATCCAGTGCCTGTTATACGCCCGGCTGTGATAACGTTTCCAGGACAACGTAGTCAGGCCCGGGCTGTTACCATGATGACGACATCAGCCCATTCTAATTGGAGGCTCGGATATCCAGTGCCTGTTATACGCCCGGCTGTGATAACGTTTCCAGGACAACGTAGTCAGGCCCGGGCTGTTACCATGATGACGACATCAGCCCATTCTAATTGGAGGCTCGGATATCCAGTGCCTGTTATACGCCCGGCTGTGATAACGTTTCCAGGACAACGTAGTCAGGCCCGGGCTGTTACCATGATGACGACATCAGCCCATTCTAATTGGAGGCTCGGATATCCAGTGCCTGTTATACGCCCGGCTGTAATAACGTTTCCAGGACAACATAGTCAGGCCCGGGCTGTTACCATGATGACGACATCAGCCCATTCTAATTGGAGGCTCGGATATCCAGTGGCTGTTATACGCCCGGCTGTGATAACGTTTCCAGGACAACATAGTCAGGCCCGGGCTGTTACCATGATGACATCAGCCCATTCTAATTGGAGGCTCGGATATCCAGTGGCTGTTATACGCCCGGCTGTGATAACGTTTCCAGGACAACGTAGTCAGGCCCGGGCTGTTACCATGATGACGACATCAGCCCATTCTAATTGGAGGCTCGGATATCCAGTGCCTGTTATACGCCCGGCTGTGATAACGTTTCCAGGACAACGTAGTCAGGCCCGGGCTGTTACCATGATGACGACATCAGCCCATTCTAATTGGAGGCTCGGATATCCAGTGCCTGTTATACGCCCGCAGTCCAGTTTCATATTAGGAAGACTCCGTGACGTCTGGGACACACAGGTCTATTATTTACGTTATATTTCGGACAGGTCAAACGGTTTTTTGCCTAACTTTTCACATGCTCTCATGATTATCAATGTACACTCTGTTCCAAGCCAACTAGACACTTTGTGTTACTCACTTGTTACTTTCTGCACTGCACTTAGCAGTAGGGTCTCAGATAATTAATTATATTTTCCTAATATATATGTTAACGATGAATACAGTGATCTGGTCTAATTACCAGACATTTAAAGTTATGTTTACTAATTAAAGTTACTAGGGCCTATTTAGGGATTCAACGTATTAATATTATTTTTAAAGTAATAATAATATTATTTTGATTCATTTCCTATATTGCATAAAAATAAAACAATATAGAATTTAAAATATATTATTACTCATATTTAATAATATTTAAAAGACCTATTACTAATATTTATAATAATAATAATATAATACATATATTTATTATTTGTAAATAAATATAGTAAAAGTTTTTAGAAAAAATACTGTATTAACAATTAATAATAAATTATTGCTGTACTGCACTGTATTAATAATAATAATAATAATTGGTATTAAATAATAATATTTAAAATAATCGATACTTTAAACAAATAAAAACTCTTTACCACAAAAACCTTTTATTTATACCCTAATGTACATTTCGATTGGAAAGTAATCATCTTCAGAGGAAATTATTACAGGAATAACTATTGTTATTCAAGAATAGGTAGTTATTCTTGTAATAATTTCCTCTGAAGTTGGTTCCTATGCAATCGAAATGCACATTAGGAAATAAATAAAAGGTGTTTTGTGGTTAAGAGCTTTTATTTATTTAAATTAAAAAATTGCATCACAGTTGCTCCAAGTTGTTGAGAAATTCTCTTATAATCGAGTGTCTGTGTGTTATTTTATAATTCATATTGAATAACATTTCACAAAAAGGTGTAAAGAAGTTATACAACAGTGTCAACCGATTAAATGGCGAGGACGCAACTGTGAAACGCAACATTCTAAAATTCGTCCAACAGCTCTGTAAAAACCTTTAGACCAGGCCTTAATTAATGCAAATACAAATACGCAGGTGCGATCCGCAAAGTATTGTCCCAGAAATGGCTCAGATTCATTTTCATAATATTTTATTTAGATTTATCTAAAAACTATTAATCAGGGAAATGTTTGCTAAAGCCAAGAATATATTTTATTTAAAGTTGCCTAATGCAATCATCTTGAATTCACTGGTTATTATGTAATTACACAACACATAGTTAAATGAATACTTAAAAGTTTACTTGCTGACGCGTTTCGAATCAATCATTCCTTTTCTGAAGTTACATAGTAAATAACCAACTTCAACCTGCCCCTACTACACTCCTACATCTTATGCCAATTAACCTTTTATACCTTGCGCGACGCCGCCAGTAGAGACTAGCTTCGTAAAAGGAACGATTGTTTCGAAACGCGTCAGCAAATAAGGTCATAGGCAATAACGTAGTTACGTATTATTTATTTATATATTTTATTTTTATAATGTATAAGTTTATGCGTTTTATATAGGACATTGCAATATACAATATTATTTTCCACAATCTATTATCGGAGGAATATTGAAGTGATCAGGACTTTTAAACTATGTTACATTTTTATAGACGTCTTAATAACCTACATGATTTTTTTTCTTATTATTTAAAGTTTGCACTTCTGTGAGTAGGTCTAAGGCTATCATCTTTCATTCTAAACCGAATATCGACAAACTGTTATTTTATATAAACATATTTTATTTGTGCAAGATGAGTAGGTCTAAAAGAAAAATTCCAAATATTCTGGGAAACTGAGAAATGAATAATTTGTCCGGAAATAATTAACTATTGTAGAATAAATACGAGAAAATGGCGATTCGTTACGAATGATGAATATGTAATAAAATTTTTAAAAAATATCTTATCATAAATAAATAATAAATAAAACTTGTGTAATAAATAACTATTAGATAATAGGGAGATATAAACTTGTAAAGTTCCAATGGATAGTACAATTAAAGACGTAAATGTTGTAATGAATCCGGTGAATTACAGAGTTACTTTGTAAGTAACACTGTCGTAACGGGTCCTAAAATTCTCTTCTAGTTAGAACGGTTGCAAGCAACGACGTAGAAATGCTTTCTTCAGGAAAAGGGGGTTTCCGGAGTCGCAACCAGAAATTTGGATGGATCACATTTTAAAATTAAAGAGAAAGAATGAGTCAAGACAAAAACATTATTTAGAATTTTACCTACATTACCGCTCGAGACGATTATGTAATTTTATATTTGAACTTAAAAAACATTAAAATTTTTAGATTAATTTCAAAATGTCAGTGAGTAATCCTCCTAGAATCCCCTCCATTCTATTAGGCCCAAGTGGTTTCAAGTGGACTAGGCATAGATATGTTTTGACCAAGGATAGTACAGTTTTCTAACCACTGCACAAGAGATATTTCAGCTGTTTAGCTTCATTTCAAAAGTTCGGTGAGTTCTATTCCCAGAATCCCCCTCCATTGGGTTAGACTCCAGTGGTTACAAGTGGTTTAACCATAGACAGTGTTTTTGACCAAGGTTAGTAGTTTTTTATAGACTCCACAGGTGAAATCTAAAGTGGTTAGATTCGTTTCAAAATGTCAGTGAGTTCTTCCCCCAGAATCTCTCTCCATTGAATTAGACCCAAATGATAAAGACGCAGACAATGTTTTTGACCAAGTCTAATACAGTTTTATTTATACTACACCTAGAGCTAAGGTGAATTAAGCAGTATATTTTGCCGGGCACAGGCAAGAGCAATAGAGGACATGAGTGCTAATGCGAAGAATAGAGTAGTAGCTGCACTTACACTAAGAGGCGTTAAAGAGAGAATGACAAATTATCAAGATACTAACTCTTAGCTAGAATATTAAAGGAAATTATCTTCTTACTATCGTTATATGTTACTTTGCTTTTCTTATTTTTAATTGTACATATTTTTAATAATAAAGTTATGTTTAGTTTTTAAATGAACAGAATATTACTACACAATAACGAGAGACATTCTAAACAAAAAATACCCAAAATGTACAGGCGTTTCTTGTTATAAAATATAAGCCTTCATCTTTCTGCAGTAGAAATAAACTTTATTTTCTATATTTAAATGTTTATATTTATTTTGAAATTTGTTATTGCAAATCGTATTTTTGTTTCGTCACAACGAAAATAACCTAAAGCCTACTAAATTATGTGTGACAATTTTCTGAAGACTGGAAAGCGGGAGGAGAAAGAGATGCGGGGCGAGGCGTGAAGAGGAGACTAAAACCCCCGGAACGGCAGAAACGTCCGCACATCAATCCAGCCAAGATATATTCGTTATGGTTGCATATATCAGAGAACGGCGACTGCAGCGCGAGACAGTAGCGGAATATATCTTGCTTCAAACACGACCAGATGAGTTATCCGGCCAACAGCAGTGCTCGACATTTGCTTGGAGAGGTGAAGAGTTGAGAGTTGAAGCGTGGGAACCACATTATGCTTTTTGACGCTAATACCATATTATACATTTCTGTTAAAACATATTCATAAACGGTTGTTACCGGGGTTCTAATTATAATGGTCCGGGCTGTACTTTCCACGAAATGGTAACAAACGGTCACGAGTCGAAAGTACACTCTGCGTTTGTAAAAATGGACATTGTGAATTTATAACGTTACAACTTGACATTTTTTTCTTTAAAAACTATAAAAATTTAGAATTTTTTAAGCAATTCATCAAAAATAAGGAAAACATTAGTTTGAAAAAATAAATACCACATCATTACAAATATTCAATCTATATAGGTTTTATCTACATTGCAAGTTTATTTGTATGGATAACAAGTAAGGATAAATTTAGATGAATGTAAAAAGTTATAAAGTAATAAATTATAGTGTTGAAATAATGCGAAATAAAAAATAATTGAAGTGATTCATAAATCAAAACCCGCTAAAAACAATATAAAATCTTTTATTTTATTATAATTACACTAGGTACATTTCGATTACATGGCAATCATCTTCAGAAATATTACTAATGTTTTTATAAAAAGAGAAAAAACATCTTCCTAAAGATGATTACTATGTATTCGAAATGTACAGCAAATATTGCAGTAAAATAAAAGATGTTTATGTCATAGTAAGTGGGTTTTTATTTATTTAGTTAAAATTAGTCAACAGAGCCTAGAAATTTATCAACTAGGATTTATGTTTTAATAAGTTTAAAATGGTTTTTATGTTGATTTGTGCATTAACCCTGACTAAACGAAATGTTATAAGTTCTGTCTTACATGGCCAACTATTGAAAACATTTTCATAGTAACTATCTCTTTGTAAATTATTTTCAGGGGAATTCGCTTCTGTTAGATAAACAAGCTTTTATAAATTATATATATATATATATATATATATATATATATATATATATATATATATATATATATATATATATATATATATATATTTCTTTTATGTTTTTAAATTGAACATTTCGTAAGTGTAGGGGAAGGTCGGGTGGTATCGGCCACATTATTTTTTTTCATACAACGTTTAATTTATGAACTTAGAATAATTGACTTATTTGCCATTCTAACCTTTATACCTTTACCCAAGTGCCATTAAATAGTTTTGTTTCAAAATATAAAAGAAAGCCTCTGCATTTTTGGAATTCCATATTATGGAGGGCGGTATCGGACAGTCATGTTGCGCTGAATAAAAAGACTTTTAATTTATTTTATTTCTATGTTCATCCATAAAATAATCATAAAAAATAAATATTTTTGAAAAATCAATTATAAAACCTTTTTTATTTTAAAATTTTATTTATGTTTTTGAGAAGTAGAATATTAAAAACATATTTTAGATTAGAATGAACATAAAAACTAATAGCCCCTTCTTATATATTAGGTTTTTCTACAAAAAGACTACTTCCTTCCAAGTTGGCACAATTTTCGTGAGCCCAGTCCTTGGACTCTCGGCACTGTATTCAGTCTTCTTAAAACTCTCGCCGCAAATGATACAGTGAATGACATAATTAGCCTTGTTTGGCCTAATTTCGTTGTTAATATTTAAAACTTTCTTAAACTTGTAATTTTGTAATATTTCCTCAGTTTTTTTCCACAACTTTCATTTTCACTCACTGTTCCACAACATCCCCTTAAATAAAGATCTGAGTCTGTTCCCTAAAGAGCTTCTTGGAACACTGTACTTTTCAGTTGCTTCCCTTATTGTTACTTTTTAACTTTAAACTTGTTCTATTGTTCTCTTCATACACTCTTCACTCAATTTCCCCCTAATCTTTCCCATACTGTCTGGTAGCAAAAATCCTTTGAGTAGAGTTTTAACTGTAAATATTTTCAGATTCCTTTTTATCCGATACCACCCTACCGGAAATTGACATGGATTCTACTATAGAGAGGTTATTAGTTTGTGTGGGAATTCATTTAACCAACAACTTATAGAGGATATAGTGAGTGTATGATGGCAAACAAAATACATATAAATACTCACATTTACTGAAGTTATAACCTCCCAAACCTAACTTTGTACTGCAACAAACACGAATAAACAACAAAACATGACCCTACAAATAAACAACGCAGCGATATCATCCTGTATGGTGACAACTGCTCCGTTTTCCTTAAAGAAACAATCTGATGGCATGACAGGTAAATCATGATTTGTCCGATACCAGACGACTTTCCCCTATATATATAAGTAGCCTATATATATATATTGTTTTTAAGGATCTAGGTAAAAATTAAGCGTTATTCTTTAATTTAAAATGTTTTTAATTTAATGATTTTTTTTTATTTTCAAAGCTAAATGTTATAGACTATTTAAAATTTTTATTAAATAAAAATACATGATTTTCCCGTTTTTAGTATTGTGTGATATTTTATTTGAAGAATCAAGTTTCTTAAATATTCCTATTGAATTGTCATTAACCTTAAAGATATCTATTATAGGGCCTATATATTTATCCTAAATTTATGCATATATAGTGTAGGGCTACTCCTTTTTTCTCAAGTTGTTTCTAACTGTGTTTGAATCTCTTACTCCAAGGTCGGGAGTAATCCTGCAGGATACACGCAGTTCTCTTGTCGGTTGCTATCTAGTTCTACATGGCCATACTTCTTGTTGTTTGGTTAATATAATGCGGCCAGTACATTTATTAAGTGGATAGTGCATCGGATAATCCTAAATGCTGATTCTTTGAGTCTGGACTCTAAAAACACTTCCATAAGGAAGCAAACTGTAAGTCGATCGTCCAGAATTGGAAGCATACGTTGGCAGCTTTTGTAGGTAGCTTATTAGATAAGTAAAACAATATACAAACGTTTGGTAAAAGGTAGTAGTTTTCTTATCTAGTGACGTGGTAATTTTCAAAATAATTTCTTGTTTTTTAGGCATACACTAATAACGAGAAACGGACGGTGAGCCAGCGGGGGCTTATGAAGACGCAGAGGCCGGTCCGCAGCCACATTGTGGGGGTGGGGTTGGGAGTTAGGCTGGATTTGTTTAAAAATAATGGATTTGATTTTTTATCCTATCAGGATAATTAATGAGTCTTTTAATCGACAGTTATGGTCGACTTGTCCACTCAGTTCACGGATCGGGAAACTGCCTGGTTACCCCCGTCAAACCAAGGTGACTGGCTCACAGTCCTGCACCCACTAATTACACAACCATTAAGGTAATTTAACACAACGCCATACCACATTCGAATCTCCCATTTATCTGCATAAGCTTCTTGCAAATACTTTTCCATTTTTGCCATCGGAACCAAGTAACCATTCTAAAGGATTGATATGTTCCAACTAACCGATGAGCATTCAAAAAGTAATTTCAAAATTTCTATATTATTCATACTTTGATTTACTTCCCATCTTGAGCATCCATTCACAAAAACTTCTACCCATTTTACAATACCAGCATTTTTGTCTATAAATTGTTCTAACACAAATTTTCAAATATCTTGTTTAGATTGTCAATTTCAGGCGTTGGCGTCTTTGTGTTGACCTAAAATTGTTCTTGACGCTTCTCTTGCAATAATCATAGTTAGTGTTTCAATCTGCTTTGATTGTATGCTAACAATTTCTTATAATAAATAATCATTGAATTGTATGTTTCGTTGGTTAACCATTTTCTTGTACAATCAAACTTTTCTATAAGCATTATTTTAGACGATATAAAAATACCTTGCACCAGTGTGGCCGTGATAGGGAATATCGCCAGAACTTCTGCAACCCGCTTTGACTCTAATAAAAGGAAACACATAACGTGGCCGCGATAAGTTCGCGGCGAGTGCAACCGATGCAGATAAAACCAAGCGCCAAGCCAATAAACTCTGACAGACCAGTAAACCTATATGTTGATGTTGCCTCCATAGCTTGAAAAGTTGCGCTGTTATTATTTAAACATGAACTTATCGGGAAGTGTTATTAATCGGTGTGACCCCAGCGTACAGTATAGTTCGCTTCTAACATGAACTACTTTGCCGGCCGGGTCGCGCCACCCACATCGATAGTATGTCGGAACATAAAATTTCTCGTAAAGAAACTGTACGATACCTGTTTGCAGCTAGTGAGAATTGAAATACATTTATTCGGGTAACGAGTGATTTGGTTCTTTTCCAGCCTTTCCCCTCTGTTTACAAATGGTGTCGGCGTCAGAGATCAGGAGACTTTAACGCCTAACAGCTTTCAAGTGCTACAGAGACTTAAACCAAGAAACGCATAATAAACCACCTGATGACGTCATATACAAATCTCGTCTAGATATGAACACAGTATACTATAACGGGATTTTCGTTAATGTAAACAGAAATAATTCAATATTTTTTCGAGTGAGATAGGATTCAAGTTTTTCAGCGACACCATTATTTTCAATAATAATCTGAACCTTGATGAGAGGTAAATGTGAAACAATTATTAAATCTGAAGCGTTGAGAGGATAACCACAGTATGAGAACCCAATAAGAATGGGTGTTTACAAAACCACAGAGAAAACGGCCCTCAAGGAAACGCTTGCTTTTTTTTAGTTTTATTTATCTTATAAACTGTTGAATGGCCACTTATTCATATTCGGTCCTTAACTGAAATAGGTAGCCTACTATAGGAATATAGTACTAACACTGTACCGTCAATCCGTTTTACATTGACTTATCTATAGTTAGGCTAGGTTAAATTAGATGCCAGTATGGTTTAACCAAATTACAGGTAGTTAGGGAGGGTCTAGATCTATTTTTGCTTGTCGTTTAGTATTGTCCAAAGGAAAACGTTTCAACATAGAGAATTTTGTTTTTTAATAGTACCTTTGAATATAAGGAAATATGGTTTGAACACTTTACCTAAAAGCCATTATGACTTCCGAAACCGAGAATGAAAAATAAATTTCGTTTGATTGTGGAATTTCAGATTTATGTTATTAAACGTTCTAAGTTTATAAAATTATTCAGGTTGCGTTGCTTCCTTGAAGATAATAGATTGAAATCAAAGACGGGTCTTCGGTAAAAAAATATCCATCAGGTACAGCCTTCTCGAAGAGTGGGACGGGCGGAAGTTCTACCACTGGTAACTATCCCTCTGGAAAGTGCAACGAGAGTGTCAATCAGCGAGAAGAAAAAGACAATCAGTCATTATGACTATCATCGCCTACGGACGGTAGAGTAGCTTACTGCCTCCTCGGCGAGTGGAACGGGCTGGGTGAATATATTCTACAGCTGACAAATTTCCCTCTGGAAAATGCAGCGAGAGTGTCAATCAGAGAGAAGAGAAAGACAATCAGTCATTATGACTATCACGCCTACGGACGGTAGAGTAGCTTACTGCCTCCTCGGCGAGTGGAACGGGCTGGGTGAATATATTCTACAGCTGATAAATTTCCCTCTGGAAAGTGCAGCGAGAGTGTCAATCAGAGAGAAGAGAAAGACAATCAGTCATTATGACTATCACGCCTACGGACGGTAGAGTAGCTTACTGCCTCCTCGGCGAGTGGAACGGGCTCTGTGAATATATTCTACAGCTAATAAATTTTCCTCTGGGAAGTGTAACAAGGATTGGATGTCAACAATCAGCCAGCATGACTATCATCGCCTACGGACGGCAGAGTACCGCCTCCTCGGCGAGTGGAACGGGCTCTGTGAATATATTCTACAGCTGATAAATTTCCCTCTGGGAAGTGTAACGAAGATTGGATGTCAACAATCAGCCATTATGATTATCATCGCCACCTGTACTTACATGTATAACCCTTCGATAATAATTGCATGAGCAAATAATTGCTCTAAGTAGCCTACAATGAATAAAAAGTACGCAGGCGTTTACAAATAACACTAACGGGTGTTGTGTTTGTAAGGATATTTAATAAAAAATTTACTTTCATCCGATAAGTGTTTTACGGCTTATCTCAAGGACCGGACGTTTATTATAACCCACCAAACTTCTACCTTTCCTAACCGCCGAGTATTTTATTGTTTAACACCCGTTTTGACCCAGTTGTGGGTAATACAAGATTCGCTTTACCTCAGGACAGAGGTAAAAAATTCAGTGTTAATGGCT
The DNA here is from genome assembly GCA_036971475.1 of Prosapia bicincta. Taxonomy (NCBI): domain Eukaryota; kingdom Metazoa; phylum Arthropoda; class Insecta; order Hemiptera; family Cercopidae; genus Prosapia; species Prosapia bicincta. Next base: position 72,634 of record JBAIZL010000179.1, on the reverse strand, counting down.
TTTATTGGTCTAAACAGTAATTACTTTAATTAAAGATGTTTTCACACGGCGTTTGAGATATCGGTTTCACCCAATCCAGTTCCGCCGTTCCAGAGAGGTTTATAAAAAAACCACCTGAAATTAGACCGATAGCAGTGGCCATCGCGTGACGAAACCGCCGTTTCCTGTTACGCAAATATAAATTAAGCCGTGGCTTCTTCTATCTTAATTCACTTTTAATTGGGAACGGGTACGAATGTATAATTAGGAAATGTGGTGCAACATTTATTGCTTTTAAATTGATTCCATTATTTATGTGTTTTTGTTACTTCGGAGTGTGGTGATTGTACGGAAGGGGGTGTGGTTGGTCAAGTTAAATAGACTGTTGGGACAATTTCCCACGCAGCCACTTTAGAATTACGCCCAAGTAGAAAGTGATTTTACTTTCATATTTTTTTTTGTTTCTGTTTAAGAATCACTGGAAGCTCCGGTAGTCAAATTCACGGTCGCTTGGATTAGATGAACAATCGGAAAGAAGTGATCGTCCAGGGCCTATAACTACCTAAGTTAGCCAATAACCCCTCAAGAGCTTTAGAACTACGAGAAAAAAAACACCTCCAGGGAGAACAGGCTATTAAGGAAATTAACGCTGTAAAAGTAGTATGTCGTCTGAAGTAAGACGAGAAACCACGCTACTGGTTAGGAATAAGAGAGAGTAACAAACCCTACTGGCTCCCCAGAGAGTTCGCATTCGTCTCAAAGTGCTCTGTGTACATGGAAGGATATCTTACGTACTACCGGACGAGGACCGTAGTTACAAAACCTAAAGGCTCCGCAGAGAGTACGTATTCGTCTCAAAGGGCTCTGTGTGCATGGAAGGTTATCTTACGTACTACCGGACGAGGACCGTAGTCACAAAACCTACAAGCTCCCCAGAGAGTACGCATTCGTCTCAAAGTGCTCTGTGTACATGGAAGGTTATCTTACGTACTACTGGACGAAGACCGTAGTTACAAAACCTACAAGCTCCCCAGAGAGTACGCATTCGTCTCAAAGTGCTCTGTGTACATGGAAGGTTATCTTACGTACTACCGGACGAGGACCGTAGTTACAAAACCTACAAGCTCCCCAGAGAGTACGCATTCGTCTCAAAGTGCTCTGTGTACATGGAAGGTTATCTTACGTACTACCGGACGAGGACCGTAGTTACAAAACCTACAAGCTCCCCAGAGAGTACGCATTCGTCTCAAAGTACTCTGTGTGCATGGAAGGATATATTACGTACTACCGGACGAGGACCGTAGTTACAAAACCTACAAGCTCCCCAGAGAGTACGCATTCGTCTCAAAGTGCTCTGTGTACATGGAAGGTTATCTTACGTACTACCGGACGAGGACCGTAGTTACAAAACCTACAAGCTCCCCAGAGAGTACGCATTCGTCTCAAAGTGCTCTGTGTACATGGAAGGTTATCTTACGTACTACCGGACGAAGACCGTAGTTACAAAACCTACAAGCTCCCCAGAGAGTACGCAATCGTCTCAAAGTGCTCTGTGTACATGGAAGGTTATCTTACGTACTACCGGACGAGGACCGTAGTTACAAAACCTACAAGCTCCCCAGAGAGTACGCATTCGTCTCAAAGTGCTCTGTGTACATGGAAGGTTATCTTACGTACTACCGGACGAAGACCGTAGTTACAAAACCTACAAGCTCCCCAGAGAGTACGCATTCGTCTCAAAGTACTCTGTGTACATGGAAGGTTATCTTACGTACTACCGGACGAAGACCGTAGTTACAAAACCTACAAGCTCCCCAGAGAGTACGCAATCGTCTCAAAGTGCTCTGTGTACATGGAAGGTTATCTTACGTACTACCGGACGAAGACCGTAGTTACAAAACCTACAAGCTCCCCAGAGAGTACGCATTCGTCTCAAAGTACTCTGTGTACATGGAAGGTTATCTTACGTACTACCGGACGAGGACCGTAGTTACAAAACCTACAAGCTCCCCAGAGAGTACGCAATCGTCTCAAAGTGCTCTGTGTACATGGAAGGTTATCTTACGTACTACCGGACGAGGACCGTAGTTACAAAACCTACAAGCTCCCCAGAGAGTACGCATTCGTCTCAAAGTGCTCTGTGTACATGGAAGGTTATCTTACGTACTACCGGACGAGGACCGTAGTTACAAAACCTACAAGCTCCCCAGAGAGTACGCATTCGTCTCAAAGTGCTCTGTGTACATGGAAGGTTATCTTACGTACTACCGGACGAAGACCGTAGTTACAAAACCTACAAGCTCCCCAGAGAGTACGCATTCGTCTCAAAGGGCTCTGTGTGCATGGAAGGATATCTTACGTACTACCGGACGAGGACCGTAGTTACAAAACCTACAAGCTCCCCAGAGAGTACGCATTCGTCTCAAAGTGCTCTGTGTACATGGAAGGTTATCTTACGTACTACCGGACGAGGACCGTAGTTACAAAACCTACAAGCTCCCCAGAGAGTACGCATTCGTCTCAAAGTGCTCTGTGTACATGGAAGGTTATCTTACGTACTACCGGACGAGGACCGTAGTTACAAAACCTACAAGCTCCCCAGAGAGTACGCATTCGTCTCAAAGTGCTCTGTGTACATGGAAGGTTATCTTACGTACTACCGGACGAGGACCGTAGTTACAAAACCTACAAGCTCCCCAGAGAGTACGCAATCGTCTCAAAGTGCTCTGTGTACATGGAAGGTTATCTTACGTACTACCGGACGAGGACCGTAGTTACAAAACCTACAAGCTCCCCAGAGAGTACGCATTCGTCTCAAAGTGCTCTGTGTACATGGAAGGTTATCTTACGTACTACCGGACGAGGACCGTAGTTACAAAACCTACAAGCTCCCCAGAGAGTACGCATTCGTCTCAAAGTGCTCTGTGTACATGGAAGGTTATCTTACGTACTACCGGACGAGGACCGTAGTTACAAAACCTACAAGCTCCCCAGAGAGTACGCATTCGTCTCAAAGTGCTCTGTGTACATGGAAGGTTATCTTACGTACTACCGGACGAAGACCGTAGTTACAAAACCTACAAGCTCCCCAGAGAGTACGCATTCGTCTCAAAGTGCTCTGTGTACATGGAAGGTTATCTTACGTACTACCGGACGAGGACCGTAGTTACAAAACCTACAAGCTCCCCAGAGAGTACGCATTCGTCTCAAAGTACTCTGTGTACATGGAAGGTTATCTTACGTACTACCGGACGAGGACCGTAGTTACAAAACCTACAAGCTCCCCAGAGAGTACGCATTCGTCTCAAAGTGCTCTGTGTACATGGAAGGTTATCTTACGTACTACCGGACGAGGACCGTAGTTACAAAACCTACAAGCTCCCCAGAGAGTACGCATTCGTCTCAAAGTGCTCTGTGTGCATGGAAGGATATATTACGTACTACTGGACGAAGACCGTAGTTACAAAACCTACAAGCTCCCCAGAGAGTACGCATTCGTCTCAAAGTGCTCTGTGTACATGGAAGGATATATTACGTACTACTGGACGAAGACCGTAGTTACAAAACCTACAAGCTCCCCAGAGAGTACGCATTCGTCTCAAAGTGCTCTGTGTACATGGAAGGTTATCTTACGTACTACCGGACGAGGACCGTAGTTACAAAACCTACAAGCTCCCCAGAGAGTACGCAATCGTCTCAAAGTGCTCTGTGTGCATGGAAGGATATATTACGTACTACCGGACGAGGACCGTAGTTACAAAACCTACAAGCTCCCCAGAGAGTACGCATTCGTCTCAAAGTGCTCTGTGTACATGGAAGGTTATCTTACGTACTACCGGACGAAGACCGTAGTTACAAAACCTACAAGCTCCCCAGAGAGTACGCATTCGTCTCAAAGTGCTCTGTGTACATGGAAGGTTATCTTACGTACTACCGGACGAAGACCGTAGTTACAAAACCTACAAGCTCCCCAGAGAGTACGCATTCGTCTCAAAGTGCTCTGTGTGCATGGAAGGATATATTACGTACTACCGGACGAGGACCGTAGTTACAAAACCTACAGGCTCCCCAGAGAGTACGCATTCGTCTCAAAGTGCTCTGTGTACATGGAAGGTTATCTTACGTACTACCGGACGAAGACCGTAGTTACAAAACCTACAAGCTCCCCAGAGAGTACGCATTCGTCTCAAAGTGCTCTGTGTACATGGAAGGTTATCTTACGTACTACCGGACGAAGACCGTAGTTACAAAACCTACAAGCTCCCCAGAGAGTACGCATTCGTCTCAAAGTGCTCTGTGTACATGGAAGGTTATCTTACGTACTACTGGACGAGGACCGTAGTTACAAAACCTACAAGCTCCCCAGAGAGTACGCATTCGTCTCAAAGTGCTCTGTGTACATGGAAGGTTATCTTACGTACTACCGGACGAAGACCGTAGTTACAAAACCTACAAGCTCCCCAGAGAGTACGCAATCGTCTCAAAGTGCTCTGTGTGCATGGAAGGATATATTACGTACTACCGGACGAGGACCGTAGTTACAAAACCTACAAGCTCCCCAGAGAGTACGCATTCGTCTCAAAGTGCTCTGTGTACATGGAAGGTTATCTTACGTACTACTGGACGAGGACCGTAGTTACAAAACCTACAAGCTCCCCAGAGAGTACGCAATCGTCTCAAAGTGCTCTGTGTGCATGGAAGGATATATTACGTACTACCGGACGAGGACCGTAGTTACAAAACCTACAAGCTCCCCAGAGAGTACGCATTCGTCTCAAAGTGCTCTGTGTACATGGAAGGTTATCTTACGTACTACTGGACGAAGACCGTAGTTACAAAACCTACAAGCTCCCCAGAGAGTACGCATTCGTCTCAAAGTGCTCTGTGTACATGGAAGGTTATCTTACGTACTACCGGACGAGGACCGTAGTCGCAAACCCTACAGGCTCTAAGAGAGTACGCATTCGTCTCAAAGTGCTCTGTGTACATGGAAGGGTAGCTTACGTACTACCGGACGAGGACCGTATTCGCAAACCCTACAGGCTCCCCAGAGAGTTCGCATTCGTCTCAAAGTGCTCTGTGTGCATGGAAGGATATATTACGTACTACCGGACGAGGACCGTAGTTACAAAACCTACAAGCTCCCCAGAGAGTACGCATTCGTCTCAAAGTGCTCTGTGTACATGGAAGGTTATCTTACGTACTACTGGACGAAGACCGTAGTTACAAAACCTACAAGCTCCCCAGAGAGTACGCATTCGTCTCAAAGTGCTCTGTGTACATGGAAGGTTATCTTACGTACTACCGGACGAGGACCGTAGTTACAAAACCTACAAGCTCCCCAGAGAGTACGCATTCGTCTCAAAGTGCTCTGTGTGCATGGAAGGATATATTACGTACTACTGGACGAAGACCGTAGTTACAAAACCTACAAGCTCCCCAGAGAGTACGCATTCGTCTCAAAGTGCTCTGTGTACATGGAAGGTTATCTTACGTACTACCGGACGAAGACCGTAGTTACAAAACCTACAAGCTCCCCAGAGAGTACGCATTCGTCTCAAAGTGCTCTGTGTGCATGGAAGGATATATTACGTACTACCGGACGAGGACCGTAGTTACAAAACCTACAAGCTCCCAAGAGAGTACGCATTCGTCTCAAAGTGCTCTGTGTACATGGAAGGTTATCTTACGTACTACTGGACGAAGACCGTAGTTATAAAACCTACAAGCTCCCCAGAGAGTACGCATTCGTCTCAAAGTGCTCTGTGTACATGGAAGGTTATCTTACGTACTACCGGACGAAGACCGTAGTTACAAAACCTACAAGCTCCCCAGAGAGTACGCATTCGTCTCAAAGTGCTCTGTGTACATGGAAGGTTATCTTACGTACTACCGGACGAGGACCGTAGTTACAAAACCTACAAGCTCCCCAGAGAGTACGCATTCGTCTCAAAGTGCTCTGTGTACATGGAAGGTTATCTTACGTACTACCGGACGAAGACCGTAGTTACAAAACCTACAAGCTCCCCAGAGAGTACGCATTCGTCTCAAAGTGCTCTGTGTACATGGAAGGATATCTTACGTACTACCGGACGAGGACCGTAGTTACAAAACCTACAAGCTCCCCAGAGAGTACGCAATCGTCTCAAAGTACTCTGTGTACATGGAAGGTTATCTTACGTACTACTGGACGAGGACCGTAGTTACAAAACCTACAAGCTCCCCAGAGAGTACGCATTCGTCTCAAAGGGCTCTGTGTACATGGAAGGTTATCTTACGTACTACCGGACGAGGACCGTAGTTACAAAACCTACAAGCTCCCCAGAGAGTACGCAATCGTCTCAAAGTACTCTGTGTACATGGAAGGTTATCTTACGTACTACTGGACGAGGACCGTAGTTACAAAACCTACAAGCTCCCCAGAGAGTACGCAATCGTCTCAAAGTACTCTGTGTACATGGAAGGATAGCTTACGTACTACCGGACGAGGACCGTAGTTACAAAACCTACAAGCTCCCCAGAGAGTACGCAATCGTCTCAAAGTGCTCTGTGTGCATGGAAGGATATATTACGTACTACCGGACGAGGACCGTAGTTACAAAACCTACAAGCTCCCCAGAGAGTACGCAATCGTCTCAAAGTGCTCTGTGTGCATGGAAGGATATATTACGTACTACCGGACGAGGACCGTAGTTACAAAACCTACAGGTTCCCCCAGAGAGTACGCAATCGTCGCAAAGGGCTCTGTGTACATGGAAGGTTATCTTACGTACTACTGGACGAAGACCGTAGTTACAAAACCTACAAGCTCCCCAGAGAGTACGCATTCGTCTCAAAGTGCTCTGTGTACATGGAAGGTTATCTTACGTACTACCGGACGAAGACCGTAGTTACAAAACCTACAAGCTCCCCAGAGAGTACGCAATCGTCTCAAAGTACTCTGTGTACATGGAAGGATAGCTTACGTACTACCGGACGAGGACCGTAGTTACAAAACCTACAAGCTCCCCAGAGAGTACGCAATCGTCTCAAAGTGCTCTGTGTGCATGGAAGGATATATTACGTACTACCGGACGAGGACCGTAGTTACAAAACCTACAGGCTCCCCAGAGAGTACGCATTCGTCTCAAAGTGCTCTGTGTACATGGAAGGTTATCTTACGTACTACCGGACGAAGACCGTATTCGCAAACCCTACAGGCTCCCCAGAGAGTACGCATTCGTCTCAAAGTGCTCTGTGTACATGGAAGGGTAGCTTACGTACTACCGGACGAGGACCGTATTCGCAAACCCTACAGGCTCCCCAGAGAGTTCGCATTCGTCTCAAAGGGCTCTGTGTGCATGGAAGGTTATCTTACGTACTACCGGACGAGGACCGTATTCGCAAACCCTACAGGCTCCCCAGAGAGTACGCATTCGTCTCAAAGTGCTCTGTGTACATGGAAGGTTATCTTACGTACTACCGGACGAGGACCGTAGTCGCAAACCCTACAGGCTCCCCAGAGAGTTCGCATTCGTCTCAAAGTGCTCTATGTACATGGAAGGTTATCTTACGTACTACCGGACGAGAACTGTAGTCGCAAACCCTACAGGCTCTAAGAGAGTACGTATTCGTCTCAAAGGGCTCTGTGTACATGGAAGGATAGCTTACGTACTACCGGACGAGGACCGTAGTTACAAACCCTACAGGCTCCTCAGAGAGTTCGCATTCGTCTCAAAGTGCTCTGTGTACATGGAAGGATAGCTTACGTACTACCGGACGAGGACCGTAGTCGCAAACCCTACAGGCTCCCCAGAGAGTTCGCATTCGTCTCAAAGTGCTCTGTGTACATGGAAGGTTATCTTACGTACTACCGGACGAGAACTGTAGTCGCAAACCCTACAGGCTCTAAGAGATTACGCATTCGTCTCAAAGGGCTCTGTGTACATGGAAGGATAGCTTACGTACTACCGGACGAGGACCGTAGTCGCAAACCCTACAGGCTCCCCAGAGAGTTCGCATTCGTCTCAAAGTGCTCTATGTACATGGAAGGTTATCTTACGTACTACCGGACGAGAACTGTAGTCGCAAACCCTACAGGCTCTAAGAGAGTACGCATTCGTCTCAAAGGGCTCTGTGTACATGGAAGGATAGCTTACGTACTACCGGATGAGGACCGTAGTTACAAACCCTACAGGCTCCTCAGAGAGTTCGCATTCGTCTCAAAGTGCTCTGTGTACATGGAAGGTTATCTTACGTACTACCGGACGAGAACTGTAGTCGCAAACCCTACAGGCTCTAAGAGAGTACTCATTCGTCTCAAAGTGCTCTGTGTACATGGAAGGATATATTACGTACTACCGGACGAGGACCGTAGTCGCAAACCCTACAGGCTCTAAGAGAGTACGCATTCGTCTCAAAGTGCTCTGTGTACATGGAAGGATATATTACGTACTACCGGACGAGGACCGTAGTCGCAAACCCTACAGGCTCTAAGAGAGTACGCATTCGAACTATTTGTCTTAAGACCCTAGTCAGAAGACCAAAATGGAACTCAGATATAAGGAACGGATATTTCAGGTAAAAACCTAGCTCAAAGTACTTTTAAATGCAACCGTTTTTACGAATGTACTGCATGCATCTCTTCTTCTTTGCCTTCCTTTTCTCTCTACACATGGTTCCGATTGAAGTTTTTTTCATCTCCTTCTTCCGCACCGTTAAGGTCTCATTCGGGAATGTCACTTCCAACGGCGTTCTCAGCAAACAAATTCTGTTTAAACAATATCTATCGAATGTATGTTAAAATCTTTTAAATGAAAGGCACCGTGCTTACAAAGAGATCCGAATCAAAAAGTACGTCACCTCACAATAATTTGAATCGAAAATGTACGTTGCTTCTAAATATACCCCAATCGTTAAAAACCCATTAGAATCGAAAAGTTTAGTACTTCAAAACGATTCGAATAGAAAAATAATTTTTCACCAAACACATTCTAATCGATAAATACATTACCTGCTAAGATATTCGACTAGAAGTACGTTGCTTCTAAATACCCCCCCCCAATTTAAAACATTTTGCCTCGATAACATATTCGAATTGAAATTTAGGCTATTGTACCTTCAAACAATTTCAATCTAAAAATACTTTTTCTTCAAAAACATACGCATTGAAAAGTACTTTACCTGCAGAGATATTCAAACCTTATAACACTTTACTTATAAATGTACCCTAATCAAAGTATAATTTTGCTTCAAACATGTTAGAATCGAAAAGTAATTTATCTCCAAATATATTCTAGTCGAAAAGTACATTTCATCTAAATATTTTCCAACCGAAAAATACTTTCCCTCCAAATATATCTTAGTCAAAAAATACTTTTCCTTTAAGTATATTTAAGTAGAAAAGTAAGTTACGTCCAAAAATATTTCAATCTCAAAGTATGTTCCATCTAAATGTACTTCAATCAAAAAGTACTTTTGCTTTAAGTATATTTAAGTAGAAAAGTAAGTTACCTTCAAAAATATTTCAATCGAAAAGTATGTTCCATCTAAATGTACCTCAATAAAAAAATACTTTTCCTTTAAGTATATTTAAGTAGAAAAGTAAGTTACCTCCAAAAATATTTCAATCGAAAAGTATGTTCCGTCTAAATGTACTTCAATCAAAAAATACTTTTCCTTTAAGTATAATTAAGTAGAAAAGTAAGTTACCTCCAAAAATATTTCAATCAAAAAGTATGTTTCATCTAAATGTAACTAAATCAAAAAATACTTTTCCTTTAAGTATATTTAAGTAGAAAAGTAAGTTACCTCCAAAAATATTTCAATGGAAAAGTATGTTCCATCTAAATGTACCTCAAACAAAAAAATACTTTTCCTTTAAGTATATTTAAGTAGAAAAGAATGTTACCTCCAAAAATATTTCAATCGAAAAGTACGTTCCATCTAAATGTACCTCAGTCAAAATAATACTTTTCCTTTAAGTATATTTAAGTAGAAAAGTAAGTTACCTCCAAAAATATTTCAATGGAAAAGTATGTTCCATCTAAATGTACCTCAATCAAAAAATACTTTTCCTTTAAGTATATTTAAGTAGAAAAGTAAGTTACCTCCAAAAATATTTCAATCGAAAAGTACGTTCCATCTAAATGTACCTCAGTCAAAATAATACTTTTCCTTTAAGTATATTTAAGTAGAAAAGTAAGTTACGTCCAAAAATATTTCAATCTCAAAGTATGTTCCATCTAAATGTACTTCAATCAAAAAGTACTTTTGCTTTAAGTATATTTAAGTAGAAAAGTAAGTTACCTTCAAAAATATTTCAATCGAAAAGTATGTTCCATCTAAATGTACCTCAATAAAAAAATACTTTTCCTTTAAGTATATTTAAGTAGAAAAGTAAGTTACCTCCAAAAATATTTCAATCGAAAAGTACGTTCCATCTAAATGTACCTCAGTCAAAATAATACTTTTCCTTTAAGTATATTTAAGTAGAAAAGTAAGTTACCTTCAAAAATATTTCAATCGAAAAGTATGTTCCATCTAAATGTACTTCAATCAAAAAGTACTTTTCCTTTAAGTATATTTAAGTAGAAAAGTAAGTTACCTCCAAAAATATTTCAATCGAAAAGTATGTTCCGTCTAAATGTACTTCAATCAAAAAATACTTTTCCTTTAAGTATATTTAAGTAGAAAAGTAAGTTACCTCCAAAAATATTTCAATCGAAAAGTATGTTCCATCTAAATGTACCTCAATAAAAAAATACTTTTACTTTAAGTATAATTAAGTAGAAAAGTAAGTTACCTCCAAAAATATTTCAATCAAAAAGTATATTCCATCTAAATGTAACTAAATCAAAAAATACTTTTCCTTTAAGTATATTTAAGTAGAAAAGTAAGTTACCTCCAAAAATATTTCAATGGAAAAGTATGTTCCATCTAAATGTACCTCAAACAAAAAAATACTTTTCCTTTAAGTATATTTAAGTAGAAAAGAATGTTACCTCCAAAAATATTTCAATCGAAAAGTACGTTCCATCTAAATGTACCTCAGTCAAAATAATACTTTTCCTTTAAGTATATTTAAGTAGAAAAGTAAGTTACCTCCAAAAATATTTCAATGGAAAAGTATGTTCCATCTAAATGTACTTCAATCAAAAAGTACTTTTGCTTTAAGTATAATTAAGTAGAAAAGTAAGTTACCTCCAAAAATATTTCAATCGAAAAGTATGTTCCATCTAAATGTACCTCAAACAAAAAAATACTTTTCCTTTAAGTATATTTAAGTAGAAAAGAATGTTACCTCCAAAAATATTTCAATCGAAAAGTATGTTCCATCTAAATGTACCTCAAACAAAAAAATACTTTTCCTTTAAGTATATTTAAGTAGAAAAGAATGTTACCTCCAAAAATATTTCAATCGAAAAGTACGTTCCATCTAAATGTACCTCAATCAAAAAAATACTTTTCCTTTAAGTATATTTAAGTAGAAAAGTAAGTTACCTCCAAAAATATTTCAATGGAAAAGTATGTTCCATCTAAATGTACCTCAAACAAAAAAAATACTTTTCCTTTAAGTATATTTAAGTAGAAAAGAATGTTACCTCCAAAAATATTTCAATCGAAAAGTATGTTCCATCTAAATGTACCTTAATCAAAAAATACTTTTCCTTTAAGTATATTTAAGTAGAAAAGTAAGTTACCTCCAAAAATATTTCAATGGAAAAGTATGTTCCATCTAAATGTACCTCAATCAAAAAATACTTTTCCTTTAAGTATATTTAAGTAGAAAAGTAAGTTACCTCAAAAAATATTTCAATCGAAAAGTACGTTCCATCTAAATGTACCTCAGTCAAAATAATACTTTTCCTTTAAGTATATTTAAGTAGAAAAGTATTTTACCTTCAGCTATATTCTAATCACAAAGTACCTCAAGACACACACTCATCGAAATTCTGGCCAAACAATATTTCCTACAGTTTTGAGGTAGATGTATATCTTATTACTTAGAAGCACGGACACTTATACTTATAAGACCTTAAATCTTGCACATACCTACTTGTGTTGTACACAGATATAATTTCGTAAGCGTTCTTGGACTAACAACAATTTCGTATTTAATGAATAGGCCGTATTTAAAGCATATTTGTCTTCCATCTGAAAGTCCTTCCCTCAAGGTACACATTAGCAATGCACACATATTACATCCAATTCCGATGCTGCACGCTGCATGTAATGTGAGATGGAACAAGTTTCCTAGATTCAAATAACACCTGTTCACCATAAACCACAACGCTAATGCTTTGTCAACATTATTGGCCGCACTTAGTTTACATACGGCACTCGCATATTTATTACCCACTTTCCCAACTGGGAAACCTCTTGTCCCCGACTTGGTAACGGGTACTTCTTGGCAGCACCGTCTTGTATATTTCCCAACAACAGGTGTTACAATACAAACCGGAGGTATCTACAAGGAATCGGGCACTGGCTAAATCTACTGTGAGTTGGGTTTGCAAGCTCTCGTACAAGAAGTTTGGTAACAGGTACTTCTTGGCAGCACTGTAAACGGTTCCGTCTTGTATTGTTCCCAACAACAGGTGTTACAATACAAACCTGAGGTATTTACAAGGAATCGGGCACTGGCTAAATCTACTGTGAGTTGGGTTTGCAAGCACTCGTACAAGAAGTTATAGGTCTTGGTAACAGGTACTTCTTGGGAGCACTGTAAACGGTTCCGTCTTGTATTGATCCCACCAACAGGTGTTACAATACAAACCTGAGGTATTTACAAGGAATCGGGCACTGGCTAAATCTACTGTGAGTTGGGTTTGCAAGCTCTCGTACAAGAAGTTTGGTAACAGGTACTTCTTGGCAGCACTGTAAACGGTTCCGTCTTGTATTGTTCCCAACAACAGGTGTTACAATACAAACCTGAGGTATTTACAAGGAATCGGGCACTGGCTAAATCTACTGTGAGTTGGGTTTGCAAGCACTCGTTCAAGAAGTTATAGGTCTTGGTAACAGGTACTTCTTGGGAGCACTGTAAACGGTTCCGTCTTGTATTGTTCCCAACAACAGGTGTTACAATACAAACCTGAGGTATTTACAAGGTATCGGGCACTGGCTAAATCTACTGTGAGTTGGGTTTGCAAGCACTCGTACAAGAAGTTATAGGTCTTGGTAACAGGTACTTCTTGGGAGCACTGTAAACGGTTCCGTCTTGTATTGTTCCCAACAACAGGTGTTACAATACAAACCGGAGGTATCTACAAGGAATCGCGCACTGGCTAAATCTACTGTGAGTTGGGTTTGCAAGCACTCGTACAAGAAGTTATAGGTCTTGGTAACAGGTACTTCTTGGGAGCACTGTAAACGGTTCCGTCTTGTATTGTTCCCAACAACAGGTGTTACAATACAAACCGGAGGTATTTACAAGGAATCGCGCACTGGCTAAATCTACTGTGAGTTGGGTTTGCAAGCACTCGTGCAAGAAGTTATAGGTCGTGGTAACAGGTACTTCTTGGGAGCACTGTAAACGGTTCCGTCTTGTATTGTTTACAACAACAGGTGTTACAATACAAACCTGAGGTATTTACAAGGAATCGGGCACTGGCTAAATCTACTGTGAGTTGGGTTTGCAAGCACTCGTACAAGAAGTTATAGGTCTTGGTAACAGGTACTTCTTGGGAGCACTGTAAACGGTTCCGTCTTGTATTGTTCCCAAAACAGGTGTTACAATACAAACCGGAGGTATTTACAAGGAATCGGGCACTGGCTAAATCTACTGTGAGTTGGGTTTGCAAGCACTCGTACAAGAAGTTATAGGTCTTGGTAACAGGTACTTCTTGGGAGCACTGTAAACGGTTCCGTCTTGTATTGTTCCCAACAACAGGTGTTACAATACAAACCGGAGGTATCTACAAGGAATCGGGCACTGGCTAAATCTACTGTGAGTTGGGTTTGCAAGCACTCGTACAAGAAGTTTGGTAACAGGTACTTCTTGGGAGCACTGTAAACGGTTCCGTCTTGTATTGTTCCCAACAACAGGTGTTACAATACAAACCGGAGGTATCTACAAGGAATCGGGCACTGGCTAAATCTACTGTGAGTTGGGTTTGCAAGCACTCGTACAAGAAGTTTGGTAACAGGTACTTCTTGGCAGCACTGTAAACGGTGCCGTCTTGTATTATTCCCAACAACAGGTGTTACAATACAAACCGGAGGTATCTACAAGGAATCGCGCACTGGCTAAATCTACTGTGAGTTGGGTTTGCAAGCACTCGTACAAGAAGTTTGGTAACAGGTACTTCTTGGCAGCACTGTAAACGGTTCCGTCTTGTATTGTTCCCAACAACAGGTGTTACAATACAAACCGGAGGTATCTACAAGGAATCGGGCACTGGCTAAATCTACTGTGAGTTGGGTTTGCAAGCACTCGTACAAGAAGTTATAGGTCTTGGTAACAGGTACTTCTTGGGAGCACTGTAAACGGTTCCGTCTTGTATTGTTCCCAACAACAGGTGTTACAATACAAACCGGAGGTATCTACAAGGAATCGGGCACTGGCTAAATCTACTGTGAGTTGGGTTTGCAAGCACTCGTACAAGAAGTTTGGTAACAGGTACTTCTTGGCAGCACTGTAAACGGTTCCGTCTTGTATTGTTCCCAACAACAGGTGTTACAATACAAACCGGAGGTATCTACAAGGAATCGCGCACTGGCTAAATCTACTGTGAGTTGGGTTTGCAAGCACTCGTACAAGAAGTTTGGTAACAGGTACTTCTTGGGAGCTCTGTAAACGGTTCCGTCTTGTATTGTTCCCAACAACAGGTGTTACAATACAAACCGGAGGTATCTACAAGGAATCGCGCACTGGCTAAATCTACTGTGAGTTGGGTTTGCAAGCACTCGTACAAGAAGTTTGGTAACAGGTACTTCTTGGCAGCACTGTAAACGGTTCCGTCTTGTATTGTTCCCAACAACAGGTGTTACAATACAAACCGGAGGTATCTACAAGGAATCGGGCACTGGCTAAATCTACTGTGAGTTGGGTTTGCAAGCACTCGTACAAGAAGTTTGGTAACAGGTACTTCTTGGGAGCACTGTAAACGGTTCCGTCTTGTATTGTTCCCAACAACAGGTGTTACAATACAAACCGGAGGTATCTACAAGGAATCGGGCACTGGCTAAATCTACTGTGAGTTGGGTTTGCAAGCACTCGTACAAGAAGTTTGGTAACAGGTACTTCTTGGGAGCACTGTAAACGGTTCCGTCTTGTATTGTTCCCAACAACAGGTGTTACAATACAAACCGGAGGTATCTACAAGGAATCGCGCACTGGCTAAATCTACTGTGAGTTGGGTTTGCAAGCACTCGTACAAGAAGTTTGGTAACAGGTACTTCTTGGGAGCACTGTAAACGGTTCCGTCTTGTATTGTTCCCAACAACAGGTGTTACAATACAAACCGGAGGTATCTACAAGGAATCGGGCACTGGCTAAATCTACTGTGAGTTGGGTTTGCAAGCACTCGTACAAGAAGTTTGGTAACAGGTACTTCTTGGGAGCACTGTAAACGGTTCCGTCTTGTATTGTTCCCAACAACAGGTGTTACAATACAAACCGGAGGTATCTACAAGGAATCGGGCACTGGCTAAATCTACTGTGAGTTGGGTTTGCAAGCACTCGTACAAGAAGTTTGGTAACAGGTACTTCTTGGGAGCACTGTAAACGGTTCCGTCTTGTATTGTTCCCAACAACAGGTGTTACAATACAAACCGGAGGTATCTACAAGGAATCGCGCACTGGCTAAATCTACTGTGAGTTGGGTTTGCAAGCACTCGTACAAGAAGTTTGGTAACAGGTACTTCTTGGCAGCACTGTAAACGGTTCCGTCTTGTATTGTTCCCAACAACAGGTGTTACAATACAAACCGGAGGTATCTACAAGGAATCGCGCACTGGCTAAATCTACTGTGAGTTGGGTTTGCAAGCACTCGTACAAGAAGTTTGGTAACAGGTACTTCTTGGCAGCACTGTAAACGGTTCCGTCTTGTATTGTTCCCAACAACAGGTGTTACAATACAAACCGGAGGTATCTACAAGGAATCGCGCACTGGCTAAATCTACTGTGAGTTGGGTTTGCAAGCACTCGTACAAGAAGTTTGGTAACAGGTACTTCTTGGGAGCACTGTAAACGGTTCCGTCTTGTATTGTTCCCAACAACAGGTGTTACAATACAAACCGGAGGTATCTACAAGGAATCGCGCACTGGCTAAATCTACTGTGAGTTGGGTTTGCAAGCACTCGTACAAGAAGTTTGGTAACAGGTACTTCTTGGCAGCACTGTAAACGGTTCCGTCTTGTATTGTTCCCAACAACAGGTGTTACAATACAAACCGGAGGTATCTACAAGGAATCGGGCACTGGCTAAATCTACTGTGAGTTGGGTTTGCAAGCACTCGTACAAGAAGTTTGGTAACAGGTACTTCTTGGCAGCACTGTAAACGGTTCCGTCTTGTATTGTTCCCAACAACAGGTGTTACAATACAAACCTGAGGTATTTACAAGGAATCGCGCACTGGCTAAATCTACTGTGAGTTGGGTTTGCAAGCACTCGTACAAGAAGTTTGGTAACAGGTACTTCTTGGCAGCACTGTAAACGGTTCCGTCTTGTATTGTTCCCAACAACAGGTGTTACAATACAAACCGGAGGTATCTACAAGGAATCGGGCACTGGCTAAATCTACTGTGAGTTGGGTTTGCAAGCACTCGTACAAGAAGTTTGGTAACAGGTACTTCTTGGCAGCACTGTAAACGGTTCCGTCTTGTATTGTTCCCAACAACAGGTGTTACAATACAAACCGGAGGTATCTACAAGGAATCGGGCACTGGCTAAATCTACTGTGAGTTGGGTTTGCAAGCACTCGTACAAGAAGTTATAGGTCTTGGTAACAGGTACTTCTTGGGAGCACTGTAAACGGTTCCGTCTTGTATTGTTCCCAACAACAGGTGTTACAATACAAACCGGAGGTATCTACAAGGAATCGGGCACTGGCTAAATCTACTGTGAGTTGGGTTTGCAAGCACTCGTACAAGAAGTTTGGTAACAGGTACTTCTTGGCAGCACTGTAAACGGTTCCGTCTTGTATTGTTCCCAACAACAGGTGTTACAATACAAACCGGAGGTATCTACAAGGAATCGCGCACTGGCTAAATCTACTGTGAGTTGGGTTTGCAAGCACTCGTACAAGAAGTTTGGTAACAGGTACTTCTTGGGAGCACTGTAAACGGTTCCGTCTTGTATTGTTCCCAACAAAAGGTGTTACAATACAAACCGGAGGTATCTACAAGGAATCGGGCACTGGCTAAATCTACTGTGAGTTGGGTTTGCAAGCTCTCGTACAAGAAGTTATAGGTCTTGGTAACAGGTACTTCTTGGGAGCACTGTAAACGGTTCCGTCTTGTATTGTTCCCAACAACAGGTGTTACAATACAAACCGGAGGTATCTACAAGGAATCGGGCACTGGCTAAATCTACTGTGAGTTGGGTTTGCAAGCACTCGTACAAGAAGTTATAGGTCTTGGTAACAGGTACTTCTTGGGAGCACTGTAAACGGTTCCGTCTTGTATTGTTCCCAACAACAGGTGTTACAATACAAACCGGAGGTATCTACAAGGAATCGGGCACTGGCTAAATCTACTGTGAGTTTAGTTTGCAAGCACTCGTACAAGAAGTTTGGTAACAGGTACTTCTTGGCAGCACTGTAAACGGTTCCGTCTTGTATTGTTCCCAACAACAGGTGTTACAATACAAACCGGAGGTATCTACAAGGAATCGGGCACTGGCTAAATCTACTGTGAGTTGGGTTTGCAAGCACTCATACAAGAAGTTTGGTAACAGGTACTTCTTGGGAGCACTGTAAACGGTTCCGTCTTGTATTGTTCCCAACAACAGGTGTTACAATACAAACCGGAGGTATCTACAAGGAATCGCGCACTGGCTAAATCTACTGTGAGTTGGGTTTGCAAGCACTCGTACAAGAAGTTTGGTAACAGGTACTTCTTGGCAGCACTGTAAACGGTTCCGTCTTGTATTGTTCCCAACAACAGGTGTTACAATACAAACCGGAGGTATCTACAAGGAATCGCGCACTGGCTAAATCTACTGTGAGTTGGGTTTGCAAGCACTCGTACAAGAAGTTTGGTAACAGGTACTTCTTGGGAGCACTGTAAACGGTTCCGTCTTGTATTGTTCCCAACAACAGGTGTTACAATACAAACCGGAGGTATTTACAGGGAATCGGGCACTGGCTAAATCTACTGTGAGTTGGGTTTGCAAGCACTCGTACAAGAAGTTTGGTAACAGGTACTTCTTGGCAGCACTGTAAACGGTTCCGTCTTGTATTGTTCCCAACAACAGGTGTTACAATACAAACCGGAGGTATCTACAAGGAATCGCGCACTGGCTAAATCTACTGTGAGTTGGGTTTGCAAGCACTCGTACAAGAAGGTTGGTAACAGGTACTTCTTGGGAGCACTGTAAACGGTTCCGTCTTGTATTGTTCCCAACAACAGGTGTTACAATACAAACCGGAGGTATCTACAAGGAATCGGGCACTGGCTAAATCTACTGTGAGTTGGGTTTGCAAGCACTCGTACAAGAAGTTTGGTAACAGGTACTTCTTGGCAGCACTGTAAACGGTTCCGTCTTGTATTGTTCCCAACAACAGGTGTTACAATACAAACCGGAGGTATCTACAAGGAATCGGGCACTGGCTAAATCTACTGTGAGTTGGGTTTGCAAGCACTCGTACAAGAAGTTATAGGTCTTGGTAACAGGTACTTCTTGGGAGCACTGTAAACGGTTCCGTCTTGTATTGTTCCCAACAACAGGTGTTACAATACAAACCGGAGGTATCTACAAGGAATCGCGCACTGGCTAAATCTACTGTGAGTTGGGTTTGCAAGCACTCGTACAAGAAGTTTGGTAACAGGTACTTCTTGGCAGCACTGTAAACGGTTCCGTCTTGTATTGTTCCCAACAACAGGTGTTACAATACAAACCGGAGGTATCTACAAGGAATCGCGCACTGGCTAAATCTACTGTGAGTTGGTTTTGCAAGCACTCGTACAAGAAGTATGGTAACAGGTACTTCTTTGCAGCACTGTAAACGGTTCCGTCTTGTATTGTTTCCAACAACAGGTGTTGCAATACAAACCTGAGGTATTTACAGGGAATCGGGCACTGGCTAAATCTACTGTGAGTTGGTTTTGCAAGCACTCGTACATGAAGTTTGGTAACAGGTACTTCTTGGCAGCACTGTAAACGGTTCCGTCTTGTATTGTTTCCAACAACAGGTGTTGCAATACAAACCTGAGTTATTTACAGGGAATCGGGCACTGGCTAAATCTACTGTGAGTTGGTTTTGCAAGCACTCGTACAAGAAGTTTTTTAACAGGTACTTCTTGGCAGCACTGTAAACGGTTCCGTCTTGTATTGTTTCCAACAACAGGTGTTGCAATACAAACCTGAGGTATTTACAGGGAATCGGGCACTGGCTAAATCTACTGTGAGTTGGGTTTGCAAGCACTCGTACAAGAAGTTATAGGTCTTGGTAACAGGTACTTCTTGGGAGCACTGTAAACGGTTCCGTCTTGTATTGTTCCCACCAACAGGTGTTACAATACAAACCTGAGGTATTTATAGGGAATCGGGCACTGGCTAAATCTACTGTGAGTTGGGTTTGCAAGCACTCGTACAAGAAGTTATAGGTCTTGGTAACAGGTACTTCTTGGGAGCACTGTAAACGGTTCCGTCTTGTATTGTTCCCAACAACAGGTGTTACAATACAAACCTGAGGTATCTACAAGGAATCGGGCACTGGCTAAATCTACTGTGAGTTGGGTTTGCAAGCACTCGTACAAGAAGTTATAGGTCTTGGTAACAGGTACTTCTTGGGAGCACTGTAAACGGTTCCGTCTTGTATTGTTCCCAACAACAGGTGTTACAATACAAACCGGAGGTATCTACAAGGAATCGGGCACTGGCTAAATCTACTGTGAGTTGGGTTTGCAAGCACTCGTACAAGAAGTTTGGTAACAGGTACTTCTTGGGAGCACTGTAAACGGTTCCGTCTTGTATTGTTCCCAACAACAGGTGTTACAATACAAACCGGAGGTATCTACAAGGAATCGGGCACTGGCTAAATCTACTGTGAGTTGGGTTTGCAAGCACTCATACAAGAAGTTTGGTAACAGGTACTTCTTGGGAGCACTGTAAACGGTTCCGTCTTGTATTGTTCCCAACAACAGGTGTTACAATACAAACCGGAGGTATCTACAAGGAATCGGGCACTGGCTAAATCTACTGTGAGTTGGGTTTGCAAGCACTCGTACAAGAAGTTTGGTAACAGGTACTTCTTGGGAGCACTGTAAACGGTTCCGTCTTGTATTGTTCCCAACAACAGGTGTTACAATACAAACCGGAGGTATCTACAAGGAATCGCGCACTGGCTAAATCTACTGTGAGTTGGGTTTGCAAGCACTCGTACAAGAAGTTTGGTAACAGGTACTTCTTGGCAGCACTGTAAACGGTTCCGTCTTGTATTGTTCCCAACAACAGGTGTTACAATACAAACCGGAGGTATCTACAAGGAATCGCGCACTGGCTAAATCTACTGTGAGTTGGGTTTGCAAGCACTCGTACAAGAAGTTTGGTAACAGGTACTTCTTGGGAGCACTGTAAACGGTTCCGTCTTGTATTGTTCCCAACAACAGGTGTTACAATACAAACCGGAGGTATTTACAGGGAATCGGGCACTGGCTAAATCTACTGTGAGTTGGGTTTGCAAGCACTCGTACAAGAAGTTTGGTAACAGGTACTTCTTGGCAGCACTGTAAACGGTTCCGTCTTGTATTGTTCCCAACAACAGGTGTTACAATACAAACCGGAGGTATCTACAAGGAATCGCGCACTGGCTAAATCTACTGTGAGTTGGGTTTGCAAGCACTCGTACAAGAAGGTTGGTAACAGGTACTTCTTGGGAGCACTGTAAACGGTTCCGTCTTGTATTGTTCCCAACAACAGGTGTTACAATACAAACCGGAGGTATCTACAAGGAATCGGGCACTGGCTAAATCTACTGTGAGTTGGGTTTGCAAGCACTCGTACAAGAAGTTTGGTAACAGGTACTTCTTGGCAGCACTGTAAACGGTTCCGTCTTGTATTGTTCCCAACAACAGGTGTTACAATACAAACCGGAGGTATCTACAAGGAATCGGGCACTGGCTAAATCTACTGTGAGTTGGGTTTGCAAGCACTCGTACAAGAAGTTATAGGTCTTGGTAACAGGTACTTCTTGGGAGCACTGTAAACGGTTCCGTCTTGTATTGTTCCCAACAACAGGTGTTACAATACAAACCGGAGGTATCTACAAGGAATCGGGCACTGGCTAAATCTACTGTGAGTTGGGTTTGCAAGCACTCGTACAAGAAGTTTGGTAACAGGTACTTCTTGGCAGCACTGTAAACGGTTCCGTCTTGTATTGTTCCCAACAACAGGTGTTACAATACAAACCGGAGGTATCTACAAGGAATCGCGCACTGGCTAAATCTACTGTGAGTTGGGTTTGCAAGCACTCGTACAAGAAGTTTGATAACAGGTACTTCTTGGCAGCACTGTAAACGGTTCCGTCTTGTATTGTTCCCAACAACAGGTGTTACAATACAAACCGGAGGTATCTACAAGGAATCGCGCACTGGCTAAATCTACTGTGAGTTGGGTTTGCAAGCACTCGTACAAGAAGTTTGGTAACAGGTACTTCTTGGCAGCACTGTAAACGGTTCCGTCTTGTATTGTTCCCAACAACAGGTGTTACAATACAAACCGGAGGTATCTACAAGGAATCGCGCACTGGCTAAATCTACTGTGAGTTGGTTTTGCAAGCACTCGTACAAGAAGTATGGTAACAGGTACTTCTTTGCAGCACTGTAAACGGTTCCGTCTTGTATTGTTTCCAACAACAGGTGTTGCAATACAAACCTGAGGTATTTACAGGGAATCGGGCACTGGCTAAATCTACTGTGAGTTGGTTTTGCAAGCACTCGTACATGAAGTTTGGTAACAGGTACTTCTTGGCAGCACTGTAAACGGTTCCGTCTTGTATTGTTTCCAACAACAGGTGTTGCAATACAAACCTGAGTTATTTACAGGGAATCGGGCACTGGCTAAATCTACTGTGAGTTGGTTTTGCAAGCACTCGTACAAGAAGTTTGGTAACAGGTACTTCTTGGCAGCACTGTAAACGGTTCCGTCTTGTATTGTTTCCAACAACAGGTGTTGCAATACAAACCTGAGGTATTTACAGGGAATCGGGCACTGGCTAAATCTACTGTGAGTTGGGTTTGCAAGCACTCGTACAAGAAGTTATAGGTCTTGGTAACAGGTACTTCTTGGGAGCACTGTAAACGGTTCCGTCTTGTATTGTTCCCACCAACAGGTGTTACAATACAAACCTGAGGTATTTATAGGGAATCGGGCACTGGCTAAATCTACTGTGAGTTGGGTTTGCAAGCACTCGTACAAGAAGTTATAGGTCTTGGTAACAGGTACTTCTTGGGAGCACTGTAAACGGTTCCGTCTTGTATTGTTCCCAACAACAGGTGTTACAATACAAACCTGAGGTATCTACAAGGAATCGGGCACTGGCTAAATCTACTGTGAGTTGGGTTTGCAAGCACTCGTACAAGAAGTTATAGGTCTTGGTAACAGGTACTTCTTGGGAGCACTGTAAACGGTTCCGTCTTGTATTGTTCCCAACAACAGGTGTTACAATACAAACCTGAGGTATTTACAAGGAATCGGGCACTGGCTAAATCTACTGTGAGTTGGGTTTGCAAGCACTCGTACAAGAGGTTATAGGTCTTGGTAACAGGTACTTCTTGGGAGCACTGTAAACGGTTCCGTCTTGTATTGTTCCCAACAACAGGTGTTGCAATACAAACCTGAGGTATTTACAAGGAATCGGGCACTGGCTAAATCTACTGTGAGCTGGTTTTGCATGCACTCGTACAAGAAGTTATAGGTCTTGGTAACAGGTACTTCTTGGGAGCACTGTAAACGGTTCCGTCTTGTATTGTTCCCAACAACAGGTGTTACAATACAAACCTGAGGTATTTACAGGGAATCGGGCACTGGCTAAATCTACTGTGAGTTGGGTTTGCAAGCACTCGTACAAGAAGTTATAGGTCTTGGTAACAGGTACTTCTTGGCAGCACTGTAAACGGTTCCGTCTTGTATTGTTCCCAACAACAGGTGTTACAATACAAACTTGAGGTATTTACAAGGAATCGGGCACTGGCTAAATCTACTGTGAGTTGGGTTTGCAAGAACTCGTACAAGAAGTTATAGGTCTTGGTAACAGGTACTTCTTGGCAGCACTGTAAACGGTTCCGTCTTGTATTGTTCCCAACAATAGGTGTTACAATACAAACCGGAGGTATCTACAAGGAATCGCGCACTGGCTAAATCTACTGTGAGTTGGGTTTGCAAGCACTCGTACAAGAAGTTATAGGTCTTGGTAACAGGTACTTCTTGGGAGCACTGTAAACGGTTCCGTCTTGTATTGTTCCCAACAACAGGTGTTACAATACAAACCGGAGGTATCTACAAGGAATCGCGCACTGGCTAAATCTACTGTGAGTTGGGTTTGCAAGCACTCGTACAAGAAGTTATAGGTCTTGGTAACAGGTACTTCTTGGCCGCACTGTAAACGGTTCCGTCTTGTATTGTTCCCAACAACAGGTGTTACAATACAAACCGGAGGTATCTACAAGGAATCGGGCACTGGCTAAATCTACTGTGAGTTGGGTTTGCAAGCACTCGTACAAGAAGTTATAGGTCTTGGTAACAGGTACTTCTTGGGAGCACTGTAAACGGTTCCGTCTTGTATTGTTCTCAACAACAGGTGTTGCAATACAAACCTGAGGTATTTACAAGGAATCGGGCACTGGCTAAATCTACTGTGAGCTGGTTTTGCAAGCACTCGTACAAGAAGTTATAGGTCTTGGTAACAGGTACTTCTTCGGAGCACTGTAAACGGTTCCGTCTTGTATTGTTCCCAACAACAGGTGTTGCAATACAAACCTGAGGTATTTACAAGGAATCGGGCACTGGCTAAATCTACTGTGAGCTGGTTTTGCAAGCACTCGTACAAGAAGTTATAGGTCTTGGTAACAGGTACTTCTTGGGAGCACTGTAAACGGTTCCGTCTTGTATTGTTCCCAACAACAGGTGTTACAATACAAACCGGAGGTATCTACAAGGAATCGCGCACTGGCTAAATCTACTGTGAGTTGGGTTTGCAAGCACTCGTACAAGAAGTTATAGGTCTTGGTAACAGGTACTTCTTGGGAGCACTGTAAACGGTTCCGTGTTGTATTGTTCCCAACAACAGGTGTTACAATACAAACCGGAGGTATCTACAAGGAATCGCGCACTGGCTAAATCTACTGTGAGTTGGGTTTGCAAGCACTCGTACAAGAAGTTTGATAACAGGTACTTCTTGGGAGCACTGTAAACGGTTCCGTCTTGTATTGTTCCCAACAACAGGTGTTACAATACAAACCGGAGGTATCTACAAGGAATCGGGCACTGGCTAAATCTACTGTGAGTTGGGTTTGCAAGCACTCGTACAAGAAGTTTGGTAACAGGTACTTCTTGGCAGCACTGTAAACGGTTCCGTCTTGTATTGTTCCCAACAACAGGTGTTACAATACAAACCGGAGGTATCTACAAGGAATCGGGCACTGGCTAAATCTACTGTGAGTTGGGTTTGCAAGCACTCGTACAAGAAGTTATAGGTCTTGGTAACAGGTACTTCTTGGCAGCACTGTAAACGGTTCCGTCTTGTATTGTTCCCAACAACAGGTGTTGCAATACAAACCTGAGGTATTTACAAGGAATCGGGCACTGGCTAAATCTACAGTGAGTTGGGTTTGCAAGCACTCGTACAAGAAGTTATAGGTCTTGGTAACAGGTACTTCTTGGGAGCACTGTAAACGGTTCCGTCTTGTATTGTTCCCAACAACAGGTGTTACAATACAAACCTGAGGTATTTACAAGGAATCGGGCACTGGCTAAATCTACTGTGAGTTGGGTTTGCAAGCACTCGTACAAGAAGTTATAGGTCTTGGTAACAGGTACTTCTTGGCAGCACTGTAAACGGTTCCGTCTTGTATTGTTCCCAACAACAGGTGTTGCAATACAAACCTGAGGTATTTACAAGGAATCGGGCACTGGCTAAATCTACAGTGAGTTGGGTTTGCAAGCACTCGTACAAGAAGTTATAGGTCTTGGTAACAGGTACTTCTTGGCAGCACTGTAAACGGTTCCGTCTTGTATTGTTCCCAACAACAGGTGTTGCAATACAAACCTGAGGTATTTACAAGGAATCGGGCACTGGCTAAATCTACAGTGAGTTGGGTTTGCAAGCACTCGTACAAGAAGTTATAGGTCTTGGTAACAGGTACTTCTTGGCAGCACTGTAAACGGTTCCGTCTTGTATTGTTCCCAACAACAGGTGTTGCAATACAAACCTGAGGTATTTACAAGGAATCGGGCACTGGCTAAATCTACAGTGAGTTGGGTTTGCAAGCACTCGTACAAGAAGTTATAGGTCTTGGTAACAGGTACTTCTTGGCAGCACTGTAAACGGTTCCGTCTTGTATTGTTCCCAACAACAGGTGTTGCAATACAAACCTGAGGTATTTACAAGGAATCGGGCACTGGCTAAATCTACAGTGAGTTGGGTTTGCAAGCACTCGTACAAGAAGTTATAGGTCTTGGTAACAGGTACTTCTTGGGAGCACTGTAAACGGTTCCGTCTTGTATTGTTCCCAACAACAGGTGTTACAATACAAACCTGAGGTATTTACAAGGAATCGGGCACTGGCTAAATCTACTGTGAGTTGGGTTTGAAAGCACTCGTACAAGTTATTGGTCTTGGTAACGGGTACTTCTTGGCAGCACCGTCTTGTATATTTCCCAACAACAGGTGTTGCAATACAAACCAGAGGTATCTACAAGGAATCGGGCACTGGCTAAATCTACTGTGAGTTGGGTTTGCAAGCACTCGTAAAAGAAGTTATTGGTATGGTTCAAGAAGTCAGATAAAATGCGGCATTCAAAAGTCAGCAAATCTTTCAGAATTCGTGGAACTTAAAATACAAATCCCGTCAACAATAAACCGCGCTAAATAAAGATAAACATTTACTATTCTCGAGGCATTAAAAATTTCCTATTTGTAATTTATTAGGAGACACACTTATTTTAATTTATCTATAAGCTAAACAACAATAAATTATCCATTTACCAGCAATGGCGAAAAACAATAAACTAATCTTTTGCCATTAACAGGTTCAGCGTTTATGTTAGGGGCGCACGCTCGGGCAGCCTTTAAATGGTTTTAATAATTAGAAGAAATTACTTCGATAAATATTTGTAGGAACTAAAAAAAGCGAAGAAATAAATTCAATAGGGTAGGTATGAAAATAAGTTCGGAATTTTTTATTTCCTCAGATAAAACTGTGTTAAATTCCTTCTGTTAGTTTACACTCTCCTGATATATATATATATCTTGTTCATATTTTTAATCGTTTTTGTTTATCCAATCAAAGTCAAATTCAATATTTAATGCTATAGTGGATGACAACTGATATTAATACAGTTTTTTTTAAATATACATTCAATAATTAAATTATAAAATTTGTGGGGTCTAGCCCGAATTGAACTGAGGATCTTCTTGTTCGAAGTCTAGACCACCAACATTCCACATCCTAGATGTATATGAATGTTTCCCCCTTCTGGTTATCGTTGAAGGCTACATTGTACAACCTTAAACGGTCGTTAAACTGTTGTGGATGGCACTTGATGTTAATACAGTTGTTTCAAATATTATTTCAGTAATTAAATTTAGCGAAGTAATTTTAATTTTATACAGAAGATAGTATTTCCACAAAAGGAACAAGGTATGATATGTAGTTATTTCATTCCATTAGGCTTAAAATAAGGAATAACATATGACTTCATAAAATAGCTGATTTTATATTAAAGGTTATGAAATAGAGCAGCTGTTTTAACGCATAGGTTATGTTACTTTGTTTATATTAACTGAAATTATTTAATAGAAAGTAACTAAAATAAAATTCCCCTTTGTTGACCTAAGTAGGAATTATCTTAAATAGCAATAGTCACACTGACAGACCGCCTTACTTCTAAAATAGTAAAACCTTCTCAGGTACTTCTCTTTACCAAAACGTTCTTCAGCTAATTAGTTATGTTCTCATAAAGTTTTATACTCTTACTTACGTTCTTTTAAGTATTTGAAGGAAATACTGTTGACAGCTAACCTCTTAAGGAGAACGCCTTCCCCCTACCCTCTGGGAGACATAAGGGCCAAGTACCTCCAAGGCAATCTAGTTAATGTATATGTAATAGTTTATATTTAATTTACTTGTGACATAAAATATGACTGTTTTTAAACCCTACAAAATTCCATTACATTGTTGTTGTGATAACCAACCAACACGCCCACCTTCCTTTCGTTTCAAAATACCCGGGCACGAAACTGGCAAAAAAAAAACAATCTTAAAATATCCATAAGGAAAATGAACCCCTACAATGAGTTACAAATTACCCGAGAGGTCTATTGGACGGTCTCTAAATAGTCGCATGAAAGGTCCGCAAAGGTGTATCTCACACATTGTGGAGATACGGCCTAAGCTACGAGTATGGTTTAATATAGGTTAGAATAGCCGCAAGAATGGTCCGCAAAGGTGTATCTCACGCATTGTGGAGATACGGCCTAAGCTACGAGTATGGTTTAATATAGGTTAGAATAGCCGCAAGAAAGGTCCGCAAAGGTGTATCTCACACATTGTGGAGATACGGCCTAAGCTACGAGTATGGTTTAATATAGGTTAGAATCGCCGCAAAAAGGTCCACAAAGGTGTATCTCACACATTGTGGAGATACGGCCTAAGCTACGAGTATGGTTTAATATAGGTTAGAATCGCCGCAAGAAAGGTCCGCAAAGGTGTGTCTCACACATTGTGGAGATACGGCCTAAGCTACGAGTATGGTTTAATATAGGTTAAAATAGCCGCAAGAAAGGTCCGCAAAGGTGTATCTCACACATTGTGGAGATACGGCCTAAGCTACGAGTATGGTTTAATATAGGTTAGAATAGCCGCAAGAAAGGTCCGCAAAGGTGTATCTCACACATTGTGGAGATACGGCCTAAGCTACGAGTATGGTTTAATATAGGTTAGAATAGCCGCAAGAAAGGTCCGCAAAGGTGTATCTCACACATTGTGGAGATACGGCCTAAGCTACGAGTATGGTTTAATATAGGTTAGAATAGCCGCAAGAAAGGTCCGCAAAGGTGTATCTCACACATTGTGGAGATACGGCCTAAGCTACGAGTATGGTTTAATATAGGTTAGAATCGCCGCACACTGTAAAAACGACTCGGAAAATGCTAACTAAGAAAACAGTTAAAATAACCAACTTACTGGGTTCGAATTTCACCTACTAACGTATTTACTTACTGTAACCTATTGACAACGGCAAATCATTTATGTACCAATAAATTAGGTTCGTGCAAACAAATATAATTACCGTCAACCAAGAAAGATACTACTAATTTTAAAATACTTAACTAACTGAATACGTAATTGCTGACGCTTTTCAAAACAATCGTTCCCAAAACAAAAGGAACGATTGTTTTGAAACGTGTCAGCGAGTAAGCAATTACGTATTCACTTAGTTAAGTATTTTAAAATTAGTTTAATCAGTGAATTCAAGATGATTACATCAAGCCACTTCAAGAAAGATAGTTGTGTATAACCAACTGACTTAGTTAAATACAAAACTTGGGACTTGCAGCAGGGCTACCGCCGAGGTACCATTTACGCAATCCCGGCTGCTGCTAACAATGAACCTTTTCGCATTTTTTAATTTCTCCAGTATAGTCCATGGCCAGAGTACGCCGCGGATATTCTGAGACTCTGAGGTAGTAAGCGGGGACAGTTAGGGTTTCTCCGGCATTCGGAATTTTCAAGACTCGGGAATTTTGAAACGATATCCCTCCTTGTGGCCCGTGCTAGCCCCCTCCTGTAGATTTGATACACAACAGCTGTAGCTGTACCCCCAGGGGAAATTCTGGGTTCCCCCTGCTTCTAACGAATCCACATCTAAAGTACAAATACTTGAAATTATTCTTTTCATAGAGTCATACTGCGGTTCATAATTTATCATACAATTTCACGTTATTTATAATAACATATGGCATTCATATAATGCATATGAATAAATTCTAAGACAATCCTCGGTTAACAATGGTGATCTAGTTACAACAATGCACGTCACTGGTATAATCGCATGGGCGGTTCGCATAATAGCTCAATCATTTGTCCGTAAGGTGTAAAGAGCTGAAAGCCTATCGCAGGGTCAACTATATAAACACCGGTTGTTCGCGATATGCGCTGATTATGTGATGCAAATCGTTACAGATAATAGCCAAGTGTAGCGAAAGGGTGTTATCACTCATTGTCTGCCATTCATAGCTTGTTAGCGACAACTTGTCATTCATTCTTTGCCTTTGCAATGCATTCATAGTTATGCCCGACTTGTTGGATGCGTTTTTTCATTCGGTGTTGTTTCGTTCAGCCCGATTGGGTCTATGGTGTGAAGGTTTCTAATACAATTTATGGCGCTTTTTGAAGACGAGTAGCCCAAAAAGTGGCGCTCTGGAATCGACGGAGGGATATTGTAGGATTACAAGACCTGCACCCTTAATAATACATGTGGTCAAGTTAGGTCCACTGCTATACGATCCAATATTGACATAATAAAATAACAAACTCAAAGCAATTAACGTAAATTAAAAGCCGTAACGGAATTTGCATAAACTTAAAAATAATGTTCCAAAACTAACAAAATATTACCAAATTTGCGATTAAAAAAACATCTCCTAACCTTATCATTCACCTGGGGCTAGTACGAGGTTAAGTCGAGTAAAACGGGTAGAGATGTGTATCGGTCCTGGAGCTCCACGTCATGTCTCGGGTGGGAACTGTCACTTCCATGAATTAAAATTCGTCCTAAAGCAGTGCAGACTATTCATTATTACCACAAAAGAGAGTAGGTATATTCTAAGTAAGCGATTCTTTACAAAACTAGTGATAATTTTCACCTATTTTAGGTATCAGATTACCTTCCTTTGCCTTATACTTATTGCTTGCCCTGGATGTCTGTCTTTCTACATAGATGTGTAAGTGCTGACTATCAGCACTTATTTCTCCGAAAAAGAGTAGGTCGTCTCCAAACCCGTACACATGATGTTACAAAATAATAAGACAAATCTGAAGTCAAGAGCTACCCCGTTAGAAATAAACCCATTTAATACTACGCATTTGACAGCTAACCTAGAGGTCTTGCGCTCGACTATCTAAAGCGTCAAAAGTTTGTACTTCTCCACTGGGATAAATAACGTTGGATCTTCATGAGAAGAGGAGATATAATAAGGGAAGAGACATATAAGGGAAGAGGCATACAAGGGAAGAGATATAATAAGGGAAGAGACATATAAGGGAAGAGATATAATAAGGGAAGAGACATATAAGGGAAGAGATATATAAAGGGAAGAGATATAATAAGGGAAGAGACATATAAGGGAAGAGATATATAAAGGGAAGAGACATATAAGGGAAGAGATATATAAAGGGAAGAGATATAATAAAGGAAGAGACATATAAGGGAAGAGATATATAAAGGGAAGAGATATAATAAGGGAGGAGACATATAAGGGAAGAGATATATAAAGGGAAGAGACATATAAGGGAAGAGATATATAAAGGGAAGAGATATAATAAGGGAAGAGACATATAAGGGAAGAGATATATAAAGGGAAGAGATATAATAAGGGAAGAGACATATAAGGGAAGAGATATATAAAGGGAAGAGATATATAAAGGGAAGAGACATATAAGGGAAGAGATATATAAAGGGAAGAGATATAATAAGGGAAGAGACATATAAGGGAAGAGATATATAAAGGGAAGAGATATAATAAGGGAAGAGACATATAAGGGAAGAGATATATAAGGGAAGAGATATATAAAGGGAAGAGACATATAAGGGAAGAGATATATAAAGGGAAGAGATATATAAAGGGAAGAGACATATAAGGGAAGAGATATATAAAGGGAAGAGATATAATAAGGGAAGAGACATATAAGGGAAGAGATATATAAAGGGAAGAGACATATAAAGGGAAGAGACATATAAGGGAAGAGACATATAAGGGAAGAGATATATAAAGGGAAGAGATATATAAAGGGAAGAGACATATAAGGGAAGAGATATATAAAGGGAAGAGATATAATAAGGGAAGAGACATATAAGGGAAGAGATATATAAAGGGAAGAGACATATAAGGGAAGGGATGAAATAAAAGAAGATAAGTAATAAGGGAAGAGGCATGTAAGGGAAGTATATAATAAAGGGAGAGGCATATAAGGGAGGAAATATAATGAGGGAAGAGGTATAATAAGGCAAGAGACATATAAGGGAAGAGATATAATAAGGGAAGAGATATAATAAGGGAAGAGAAATAATAAGGCAAGAGACATATAAGGGAAGAGATATAATAAGGGAAGAGATATAATAAGGGAAGAGAAATAATAAGGCAATGGACATATATGGGAAGAGATATAATAAGGGAAGAGGTATAATAAGGGAAAAGAAATAATAAGGGAAGAGACATATAAGGGAAGATATATAATAAGGGAAGAGATATAATAAGGGAAGAGACATATAAGTGAAGAGATATAATAAGGGAAGAGACATATAAGGGAAGAGACATAATAAGGGAAGAGATATAATAAGGGGAGAGATATAATAATTGAAGGGATGTAATAAGTGAAGAGATATAATAAGAGGAGAAATATAATAAGGGAAGGGGTATAATAAGGAAAGAGTGGACTAAGGAAAAGGAGTAATGGTCTTTAAGTAAGGTTATTTGAGTAAGAAAACATTACACCTCGAGTAGGTAGCGTTGCCTAGCCGAAGGTAGTACGCCTGATCTCCATCTAGCTTCTGCGAAGGGTTTGTAGTAAAGGTAAAGGGGGGAAATAACTATAGTTACAGACTAAAAATTCGTCTGGTACCGACCACCCAGACGTCCTTGGCCCCGCATTAATGATTTACGATTTATCGAAACTTTCGTATCAATGAGACTTATATAAATGAAAATATCTGTTTAATGTTACAGGCCTTGTAACTACATCTCAACATGAGTGTTTTCTTGTGTGTTCATGTGTTTTCCCTTTTACTTTTACCGTTTGTATTACATAATACTATATCCTCTATTTATCGCTTCAAGATTCTTTTTATGTGCGTACTCGCGTCGTACAGCCAATAGTTGGATAACTAACCAAGGAAGTGCCTTTCCATTCCAGTGTTGCCACATTAGACATACGGTGTGCGTTTAGTATCACCTGAAAAAGCGTAAAATGTGAGTTTTAAGAACGTTATTTTCAAAAACTTCCCAAGACAGATCTAGATCCTAAACTTCCGTGTAAGGCCTAGATCCCCTACTACCGCAAGCATCGTGCTTCTGGCGCTGATTCCAAGCTGTTTCGAAAGGCAAATGAACTGATTGAAATTACGTAAAATAATGTTTGCATTTCTAATCGGACAAGGAATAAATGCAGCAATTATAGCCACCGTCTTAAACAAAACCAGTTCCAGTTCTTACAGAGAAGAAGAGTTTATTCGTACCGTATTGTAGGCTAGCTAACTGCCCGCCTTTGTTGTAAATACGCGTTGTTACGAGCCCTCCCCAACAGCTCGTCATTAAAGGTGCTAAAATCAGAATAAATTATGTTTGCAAAATCGATAATTATATAACAACCTGTTTTAAAGTTTAAAACTCCTTGATTTTAATATAAACTGCTATTACGTTACAAGTTTGGCTTCTTGTCGACCGTTAACAAGCTTGTGATTCGGTCGTGATAATGTCGCTGTCTCAGTGTGAATCGGTGGTGGGATAAGCTGTCAAAGTGCAAAAACATGAACATATACTGCATCTATTCGTTTAGACCAATAATGAGTTCCAAGCTCTCCTGCCAGAAAGGCGTGAATCAGAGCCAGAGTTCGATGGTTGGCCATAGATTACTAGGCCGGCAAATATGCACTTCAGTTGTTCGATTTATACTTCTTCTTTATATTTGTGGATTATACTACTCCAACAATCAAATTCTAACTTAATGGTTGAACTGCATCGACAAGGAGAAACCTATAATGGCCATCAGAAACATAGAACAAAAAAGAAACTTGTAACAGCAAGCACAAACTTAAAACAACAAACAGAAACTTAGAGCAACAAGAGGAAACTTAGAACCACAAGCAAAAACTTTGATTAACAAATGGAATCATAGAACGACAATCAGAAACTTAAAATCAGCCAGCAGAAACTTAAAGCAACAATCAAAAACGTAGAGCAAAAAGCAGAAACACAACAAATAAAACTTAAAACAACAAGGAGAAACTTAGATCAAAAAACAGAAACTTAAAACCCTAAGCAGAAAGTGGAATAACAAACAGAATCTTAGAACGACAAGCAGAAACTTGAAGCAATAATCAAAAACCTAGAACAACACGTAGAAACCTAAAGCACCAAACAGAATTTTAGAACGACAAGCAGCAATTTAAAACATGCATAAACTTAAATCAACAAGCAGAAACTTGAAACACCAAATAGAAACTTAGAACGACGAGCAGAAATTTAAAAACAAGCAGACACGTAGAACAAGTAGAAACTTGAAGCACCAAACAGAACTTAGAACGACGAGCAGCAATTTAAAAACAAGCAGAAACTTAGAACAACAAACAGAAACTTAGAACAACAAACAGAAACTTAGAACGACGAGCAGCAATTTAAAAACAAGCAGAAACTTAGAACAACAAGCAGAAACTTAGAACAACAAGCAGAAACGTAGAACAACAAGCAGAAACTTAGAATAACAAGCACAAACTTAGAACAATAAGCAGCAATTTACAAACAAGCAGAACTTAGAACAACAAGCAGAAACTTAGAATAACAAGCAGAACTGAGAATAACTAGGAGAAACTTAGAACAACAAGCAGAAACTTAGAACAACAAGCAGAAACTTAGAATAACAAGCAGAACTGAGAATAACAAGCAGAAACTTAGAACAACAAGCAGAAACTTAGAACAACAAGCAGAAACTTAGAATAACAGGCAGAAACTTAGAACAACAAGTAGAAACTTGAAGCACAAAACAGAAACTTAGAATGACGAGCAGCAATTTAAAAAAAAAGCAGAAACTTAGAACAACAAGCAGAAACTTAGAACAACAAGTAGAAACTTGAAGCACCAAACAGAAACTTAGAATGACGAGCAGCAATTTAAAAAAAAAGCAGAAACTTAGAGCAACATGCACAAAACTTGAAACACATTTATGAGTATTTTGTCAATATGCTTCCACGCAGGCTCCAACATAGCCTACTGGAAGAATAGGCTTGTATTGTTATTCGCAATGTTCTTACACTATCAAGGCAGCCAATAGTTTAAAGTAAGTTTTATAAGTTAAAGTAAAATTTAAAACGTTTGTAGAGTTGTGTTAACATTCATTTTACCAATGTGCAGAATCAGCCTTACTATTGGGAAGAAACATTTCGGATATGTTTCGTCAGCTCCAGACGAACCTTTGGTGTAAGTGGAGCAATTATATCTTACCACCGTACGTATTCAAGTAATTTGCTCTGAAGCAATTAAGATTAACCCTTAATCCTTAAGGATCAATGTTTTTTATTCCCATAAAACAATTATTTTAATTTTCATGAACTCCCTTTCAATACGTGTCCCTAAACTGAAATTATTGCATACATTTTATTTTAAGAAATATAATTTTATTATAATAACAGTTAATTCTTTAATACAGGCTTTGGAGAGCCGAAGAGTTGACGTAATTTGGCCGTACGGTAACACAACCCTTCATCGTCCCTTTATCACCCTAAGTAATCACTGTCACAGGCCGAGTAGATCTGGGGACATAAAAATTCTTTCCTTCTACCGGGGATCGAACCCTGAACCTAAGGTTTGTTGGTAAATGCTACATCTAACAGACCACTCAGCTGCTTAAGAATTTAAATATTAATAGCACTAAAATTACCCCTTCCGTAGATGTTCTCAAATAACTCATACCAACATCTACCCTCCACTCTTTCTAATTGATAAATAGATCCAAATATTACCGTTAATAATTGAATTGGGCCACCAAATTATATTTATAAGGCTAAATTAAAACTGGTTACTAATTGAAAAAATTGAAAAGATGATTTTAGTAATTAAATTGGTAGATTGGCGGTTGC
Source organism: Prosapia bicincta (assembly GCA_036971475.1). Taxonomy (NCBI): domain Eukaryota; kingdom Metazoa; phylum Arthropoda; class Insecta; order Hemiptera; family Cercopidae; genus Prosapia; species Prosapia bicincta. Next base: position 37,218 of record JBAIZL010000179.1, on the reverse strand, counting down.
ATCTTTATTGTCCAGTAACAGCATCGGTGCTCATTAGTCTTTACAGCTACGTCAATCAAGCGCTACGAGGTATCATTAGAAAGACTCGGGCAATGCAACGACCGTCTTGCCCAGGATGCGTTCTGTCACGGGGATGCAGTTCTCGTATGCTTCAAGTTAGGACATATTTGCATAAGTGCTACTATTGACGTTACAAAGATTAACCTTAATAGTGCGCTTCAAATTCCCGATTTCTTTAAAGCTTTATTTAAATTTAAATTCTTATAAGTATGTAAGGATGAAAAAATATTTTTTGGGTGGTTTATATATTTTTTTCAGCCTAGAAAGATTTTATTTTGTTTTTGATAGATAAATTTGGATTTACCGTGTCTTATATACACGTTATACAATCATAACAACAGTGTAAAACTTGTATGGACTGAAGTTGGCAGCTTTTGTTGTCATTGCGAGTTACCAGCATTCATTGACACGACTGACCAAAATTTGTTGACAACACAAGTGCCTATATTTATAGAGAACAAGAATTCCAACATTTGGTAACATGAGTTTCCAACATTCGTTATCCACATTTCTAGATAATACAGCAGCCCAAAATTTGCTGACAACAGGACTTTAGAACATTTATCCACAATACTAATTTCCAACAGTGGTTGGCATCGCAAGCTACCAACATTTCTTGATAACAAAGCAGCCCAAAATTTGTTGACAACACGAGTTTCCAACATTTGTACACATACGAATTTCCAGCATTTGTTGTCATCACGAGCTACTAATATTTGTTGAGAATACAAGGTGCCAAAATTTGCTAACATGAGTTGCAATCATTTGTGGACAGCAGTTAATAAAATTATTTAATTTTTTGAATTTAAAGTTGACAACAAAATACCCCGTTTGCAACCGGAATTTCGTTCCCCACCATAATGCTATAAAGATCAAAGACAGTTTGTAACATTTGTTGCCAATAAATGCATGTATTTCTGATGTGACAACGCCCGAATTACCCTCCCTGATCACCGCGTATCACTTTGATGATGATTTGTTTCGAAACGATGTCGACTTGAGTGACCTAGAGTAAATGCTCTAATAATACGCTTATACAATTACTTGTCTTTATCTTCTCTTTCACCACCAACCAATCAAAGGCTCACAAACTTCCGCCACGAAACTTCATCCTATGTTACGTTGCAGTAATGCTCCCACGTGCATGAGCCATACTCCTCCAGGAGGCGCTCTGCTGGAGTCTTATTGCCCAACTAAGAGAGCAGCGGTACACACATTGAAGCCTGTTATTATCATTGTATAGGAATCTTTATTAAAAGCTCAAAGTTCAAGGTCAACTCGTTTTATATGAAAACTACCTTGAAGTTATAATATTTGAATTTCATTAGTGAATGGAAAAATAATAAATTTGTTGAAAAATCAACAAAATTTAATTTTTGCCGTTGGTTGTAATCATTTTGAGAAGGTTAGGCCTCGTCAATGAAACGACGGTTTCGAAACCAAATTTCGTCAGCAAGTAAGTTTATCGTTTTTACTTGCTTATTAACATAATTACTTATAATTTATGGCGCTATAGGACTAATAATAAACTTATAAAATAATTTTACGAAGAGTTTCCTCCAAAACGTCTCACTCCTGCGCCCATTTCGAGAATAATCTCATCTTCATTATGTTCCCACCAACCATTATGTTCCCACCAACCATCCATTACGTTCCCACCAAACATTATGTTGCAACTAACCATTATGTTTTTATAACCAACCATTGTGTTACCACCAACCATTATGTTTTTATAACCAACCATTGTGTTACCACCAACCATTATGTTCCATAAACCATTATGTTCACACCAACCATTATGTTCAAACCAACCATTATGTTCCCACCAACCATTATGTTACAAGTAACCATTATGTTTATATTACCAACCATTACGTTCCCAACAATTATGTTCCACCAACCATTATGATCACACCAACCATTATGTTCCCACCAACCATTTTGTTACAACTAACCATTATGTTCATATTACCAACCATTACGTTCCTACCAACCATTATGTTCCACCAACCATTATATTCCCACCAACCATTACGTTCCATGTACCATTATGTTCACACCAACCATTATGTTACAAGTAACCATTATGTTTATATTACCAACCATTACGTTCCCAACAATTATGTTCCACCAACCATTATGTTCCACCAACCATTATGTTCCCACCAACCATTATGTTCCCACCAACCATTTTGTTACAACTAACCATTATGTTCATATTACCAACCATTACGTTCCTACCAACCATTATGTTCCACCAACCATTATATTCCCACCAACCATTACGTTCCATGTACCATTATGTTCACACCAACCATTATGTTACAAGTAACCATTATGTTTATATTACCAACCATTACGTTCCCAACAATTATGTTCCACCAACCATTATGATCACACCAACCATTATGTTCCCACCAACCATTTTGTTACAACTAACCATTATGTTCATATTACCAACCATTACGTTCCTACCAACCATTATGTTCCACCAACCATTAATTCCCACCAACCATTACGTTCCATGTACCATTATGTTCACACCAACCATTATGTTACAAGTAACCATTATGTTTATATTACCAACCATTACGTTCCCAACAATTATGTTCCACCAACCATTATGTTCCACCAACCATTATGATCACACCAACCATTTTGTTACAACTAACCATTATGTTCATATTATCAACCATTACGTTCCTACCAACCATTATGTTTCACCAACCATTATATTCCCACCAACCATTACGTTCCATGTACCATTATGTTCACACCAACCATTATGTTCCCACCAACCATTATGTTACAACTAACCATTTTGTTTATATTACCAACCATTACGTTCCCAACAATTATGTTCCACCAACCATTATGTTCCCACCAACCATTATGTTACAACTAACCATTATGTTCATATTACCAACCAATATGTTCCCACCAACCAACTTAGAGCATTCTCAGGGATTTCTCAGAGAGCCAAATAGTCTGCATGAAGTTTCCCTCAAGGCCGCAACTACAAGCGGCATTAAATAACTTACAGTACATACAGTATGATTATAACATAAATTTATTACATCACTAAAATAAATCAACTGTTTTCCTTATAAAATAGTAGGAAAATGTAGTTTACTTAGCTCCAGAAATACCTGGATTTCTTAATACTTTGAAGCCTATGGATGAAATCCTTCACAGCTCTCTAATATATCATCTATGATGGCAGGTTGGGAAACACTGAAAAATGATTTCTCAAAATGTTAAATCTGTGGGCCGCAAAACATCGTTCTAAGGGACACATACTGCCCGCGGGTCGGGTAGTGAGAATGCCTGCTCTAGACTATATCTATCTTTCCTCTGTAAAATAAGTGGGCAGGTTTTCTAAGCGACGAAGGGTGAGTAACCAGTAAAACAAACCAGATGTAAACAATGGACTCGGCCGATATTCGCGCGACACAGCTGGAGGAATGCATTTGAATGTGTTTGGCGGGAAACGGCGCGCACTGGCGTTACTCTGTAACATTAATTTGACAGCACAAGATTGAAGAGTAGATACGCATCCAGACACCTGTCTATTCTTTATGCTCGTTATTGTTGCCATGATTTACTCTGCACTTATGTTACGCTATGATTTATTCGGATTCCTCGGCCATCTTTACCTTTGTTGTATGTGCTGTTCAAACAATACCTCGACAACTGGACGCGGGATGTGTTGTAAAACACGTGACTGAGATCGTCATTCTTAAAAACGCCTAAGGATTGTAGTTACAATAGTTTAGAGTAAAGAGTTCATTTGACCACATTCAACGTATCCAATTAATTACAAAGCAGTAGTATAAACAAATTTTTTTAAAATCAATTCCTAATTAGGTCAACGCACAAAAATTTAATTTGACTTATTTTTAATTAATAATTACAATTAATATAAATAAAGTAACGTAACCTATGCGTCAAAACAGCTGTTCTACCATACACCCTATAACATAAAATCAGCTGTTTTATGGCATCATATGTTATAATTATTGTCAAATGGGAAGACATAACTATATTCGATACCTTGCCCCTTTTGTGAGACGTTTTCTCCCGTATAAAATCAAATCAACCCATTATTGAATTTAATCAATGGAGTAATATTTGAAAATCCTGTATTAACATCAAGTGTCATCCACTACAAGTTTAAACAAATGTATTTGAACTTAAGTGAACGAATAAAAAGTATTTTATTAACGATTGATAATTCGTACAAGATATATGTCAGGAATTGAAAAAAGGCTATGGACAATTATAATTCTTTTTTTGTTAACTATGAATTTTAAATAATAATTGGAAATTTAATTTGCCACCTTCCCAAATAAAATGTAGGCCTACATTATTTTAATGCATTTACTATGAAAATGGCGTACTTTTTTCTCCTAATCTAAAAGCACTTCTCACAGAACTAACACGTCCTATCAGATGTGTCATGAGCCCCATTATTGTGATCCTCTAGTCATGTAGAAGAGTATTGATAATGTAAAGTGTAAAGTGGTAGAATTGGGAAGCTCCTGATTTACCTAATGCGGCTTATATCGCTGAAAGACGTCATAGTCAGGGCTCAGGCCGCATCTACTGGACTGCTAGTATTGAATATACAAACACGTAAATACAAATCTTACCTACTAAACTCTTTTCTCACTTAGAGACTCACGTATATATAGTGTGGTGACCACACTAAGATTAAAAAGTTAACAAATGTAAAAGTATAGTATGAGATAGGTCTTAGCAAGATGTTTTGAAGAAAGCACGTGATGAAAACAAACTATGTTAGGTAGCACTCAGTAGTGAAGGCAAAGCAAACACTTGTTGTTTTTATAAACCAAACATTTATTCAATAAGGGTTTGAACTGTTGGTGTAAATTGAAATAGTTTTAGGCGTCCGTGCCTAGCCTAGCTATACTAAGTAAACGTATGCAAACCAACTTCATTCTCTAGTGAGCGAGTATGTACTTTTATTTAAGAAATAACTACTGGTCCCCAAAGTAGGTAGGCACCATGAAAGACTTATAGCTGAATCTATACTTTTTACATAGTTAATTTAGTCTTACTTGAGGCTGAAGATTATCTATTTTCTCAAATATCCGAACCTAACTTACTCGTTAAGCGATGATGGTTTTTATAGTAAGATCTCCAACCTAAATGGTCGATCTGTTCAAAACACACTAGCGAACTGTTACAATAAAAATATTGGCAATTTAGACTGACGTCGGTCTAGTTTGTAAATTATTGTATTCTGCATTGTAATTTTGTAATAGGACTTCCTGATGATGAGGACATTGTCATCGAAATGTACATAAAGGTTTAATCTTACGTAACTTGTAATATTAGTTATTTTTTATTATTTTTGTGGTATTGGGGATTTTGCCAATATGTTTATTGTAATATATTGTGTAACTAAGCTCTTGGTATTGTATAAACAATTCATTATTAGACTACTGGAATTAATATATATATATATATATATATATATATGTAGAATGTTTTCGTAATTTCTTATTTTGTTAACATTGTCACAATTATGTAGTTATTGATTACGAGGGGTTAAATGAATCTGGTACCAGATCTTGTAACGTATTCAACAAGGTGGTGTAAAGGAAAAATATCGCGGTCTTTGATCATAGCCTCTTTTTATGTAATTTAATCATATTTTAAAACATTTCGAGCTTCATATTTCCTAGCTTAACTCATTCATTTCAACACAAATTCCACTTCTTTTGCTGCCGAATTGTTTTATTATTTTTGTGCCGTCTTTTAATGAATGTCAATCTATGTTTACTTTGAAAGATTTCATTGGCTTGTTTTTCACCTTATTTATTTCGCTATTAGTGCGTCGTAGACGTTTAGGCGATAAAAGCCTTCTTTGTTTTTCAGATTTGAGTTTTATTTACGAAATGCGTTACACACCGACGTGGTACAACCACATTTAACACCTCCACTCTCCTAAAAGAGGACTTAGATTTTGTTCACGATTCAAACCCCAATAACAACTGGGAAAATAGAAGAATAAATAGATTTCTAACTAGTACGTTTGGGGTACTACACAACGCAATGCAATAACACAATGCAAGTATGTCTTACTAAAACTATACGAATTATACTAATTAATTTGGTTACAAATACCATAGTTTTTAATATAACACTACTGCTTTACTCACACTTTGTCGTCCTGAGCACTGGCTCTAATACGGTTCTGTGCTTACAAAAAGCCAATGTAATCAGGCGGCCCTGAAACAAATATGAATTTCTTAATAGCTTTTGTAAATATTTCTAAGCATATTATAAATTATTTTACGTCCTATGATTATAAAATCTCTGCAACTACTGATGGCTGTAAATGTTTTTTTTAAATTTTTGTCAATTTACAGATATATTTGACACGAATAATAGAGGTCATGTATTGGGGACACATTGATTTAGTGACCAAGAAATCATATTGTCTATAATTTTAAGTCTCAAGATAATAGGGTTACATGGTTTCAAGTTTAAATTGCTTCCGGGTCAGGGGAGTTCTCATTTGTCTCGGGGGGGGGGGGGAGTGGGTACCCTTGGATCCCTCAACCGCAGTGTCTCCTCCTCCCCAATAGGCAGCCTGTCCCTGTCCGCCCTGAAACCACCGTTATTGCAAGCATTCAACAGATTAAAGACTCTAATCTTGATGCCACGACTGCAGCAGCATTGTAATCTTAGGTTGGCAATACTGACTCTGCACCCAGAGACTCACAAAGCTTGTTGTTAATGTGGCTGTGAGAAAATGTGCAGGGATATGGAGAAACTTGAGAAATGTGCCACAGGAAGCACAAAGGTAGAACCGTGGGGTTTCTACGCCTCCGCATGTAGAACTCTGCCATCGACGAAGACAACCTCAAACCCATAACATACCGTAACCGGATGACTAGCTTCAGTGACACCTAAAGTGACCAGATTTGTAGAAGATCAAAACAGGACAGTAACAAGTAGAAGCGATCCGACGGACTGACGGGAGCCACTACGTTGGAATCAATCTTGGCACCATTACCAGGGCAGTAACAAGTAGAAGCGATCCGACGGACTGACGGGAGCCACTACGTTGGAATCAATCTTGGCACCATTACCAGGACAGTAACAAGTAGAAGCGATCCGACGGACTGACGGGAGCCACTACGTTGGAATCAATCTTGGCACCATTACCAGGACAGTAACAAGTAGAAGCGATCCGACGGACTGACGGGAGCCACTACGTTGGAATCAATCTTGGCACCATTACCAGGGCAGTAACAAGTAGAAGCGATCCGACGGACTGACGGGAGCCACTACGTTGGAATCAATCTTGGCACCATTACCAGGACAGTAACAAGTAGAAGCGATCCGACGGACTGACGGGAGCCACTTCGTTGGAATCAATCTTGGCACCATTACCAGGGCAGTAACAAGTAGAAGCGATCCGACGGACTGACGGGAGCCACTACGTTGGAATCAATCTTGGCACCATTACCAGGACAGTAACAAGTAGAAGCGATCCGACGGACTGACGGGAGCCACTACGTTGGAATCAATCTTGGCACCATTACCAGGGCAGTAACAAGTAGAAGCGATCCGACGGACTGACGGGAGCCACTACGTTGGAATCAATCTTGGCACCATTACCAGGACAGTAACAAGTAGAAGCGATCCGACGGACTGACGGGAGCCACTACGTTGGAATCAATCTTGGCACCATTACCAGGGCAGTAACAAGTAGAAGCGATCCGACGGACTGACGGGAGCCACTACGTTGGAATCAATCTTGGCACCATTACCAGGGCAGTAACAAGTAGAAGCGATCCGACGGACTGACGGGAGCCACTACGTTGGAATCAATCTTGGCACCATTACCAGGACAGTAACAAGTAGAAGCGATCCGACGGACTGACGGGAGCCACTACGTTGGAATCAATCTTGGCACCATTACCAGGACAGTAACAAGTAGAAGCGATCCGACGGACTGACGGGAGCCACTTCGTTGGAATCAATCTTGGCACCATTACCAGGGCAGTAACAAGTAGAAGCGATCCGACGGACTGACGGGAGCCACTTCGTTGGAATCAATCTTGGCACCATTACCAGGGCAGTAACAAGTAGAAGCGATCCGACGGACTGACGGGAGCCACTTCGTTGGAATCAATCTTGGCACCATTACCAGGGCAGTAACAAGTAGAAGCGATCCGACGGACTGACGGGAGCCACTACGTTGGAATCAATCTTGGCACCATTACCAGGACAGTAACAAGTAGAAGCGATCCGACGGACTGACGGGAGCCACTACGTTGGAATCAATCTTGGCACCATTACCAGGGCAGTAACAAGTAGAAGCGATCCGACGGACTGACGGGAGCCACTACGTTGGAATCAATCTTGGCACCATTACCAGGGCAGTAACAAGTAGAAGCGATCCGACGGACTGACGGGAGCCACTACGTTGGAATCAATCTTGGCACCATGACCAGGGCAGTAACAAGTAGAAGCGATCCGACGGACTGACGGGAGCCACTACGTTGGAATCAATCTTGGCACCATTACCAGGGCAGTAAACTGCGCGATAGCACAATAAAATGTACAAAGAACCTGTTTGTATGAGATCTGCAGTTTAGTGTTTAAAGTATTCAATATTTATCTGCACAAAGTTTTTTTTAATATTGAATAAGTAGTGTCAGTTACTTATCTGCCAAAACGGGATAAATAAGCGTCCCCAGGAAAATAATCAGGACAACCGGGCTGTCCTATTCAAAAAGGGACGTCTGGTCATTTTAGTGAAATCATGCCGGAATAGATCTCCGAAATATGATCTTGGGAGTTGCTAAAGCAGTATCTAAAGTGTAAATAAGGCCCCCCACGGATTAATGTCAGGAACTCCGCGGCGTGCCGTGGATTCGAACGCTTAAATTACAAATAGCGTCAAATAAATCACAATTTGTTAAGATCCCACAATGTTGATGTCAACAGTAAAACTTTAACTAAATTTTAAAAAAAAAGCTGCTGTGCTATATAATGGGCTACCATTCTGTCTTTATTTTACCCAGAGATTAGCTTGTTTAATAATAAGGTCTAATTCTTGTGCGGAGTCCACAACCTAGGTCAGCCATAAACCATTTGTCTATTGACAATTTGAAGATATACCTGTGAGTATTTGTATTGTATTTAGTGCAGCAGTAAGAAAACAAGTAATATAAAAAAAAATTATATAAAGTAAAAACCTACTTGGGTCAACAAACAAATTTTAATTTAATTATTTTTTATTAAATAATTACAATTGATATAAATAAAGTAACTTAACCCAACCTATGCGATAAAGCAGCTGTATTATGAAATCATATGTTATCACGTATTGAAAACCAAATGGGACGAAATAACTGTATTGCATAGTTAACCCCTTTTGTAAAACTTTTTCCTCCCATATAAAACTAAAATTAATTCTTTAAATATTTACATGAATTAATATTTTAAAAACTGTATTAACATCAAATGTCATCACTTCAAGTTGAAAACTTTTTTTTGAACATGAGTGGATGAATAAAAAGTATTTTATTAACGATTTAAAATTTTATATATATATATATATATATATATATATATATATATATATATATATAAGGAGAGTGAACTAATAGAATGAATTTAAAAAAGTATAGTAGTAATAAAAATTTACTTAAAACTCTACTACCGACAAAATTACTAACTTTCTGTGAGGGCGCTGCCACACAATAAATTTTACCTCCAGCGAGCCCTAGTTGAAAATGTTTGGGAACCACTGTGCTAAAGGATAAGTACGGTGAACAAATATCTGCAAAAAATATACATTGATAAAGGTAAACGAGAAAACATAGTCAACGAGCGTCCGGAAATAATGATAGTAGAATACAAGAAGGTAAAGGTGGAAGACAATGACAAGTGATGAACGATCATGAAGTAAACACATACAAGGACACTGAAAGTAAATGCAACACAAAAGCAGATAAATATTAGTAGAATACAATTAGAAGTGATGAACGATCATAAAGTAAACAAATACAAGAGCACTGAAAGTAAATGAAATAGAACAAAGAGAATAAATAATAATAGAAGACAATAAGAGGTGACGGCTGATCATAAAGTGAACCCCATACAAGAGCACTGAAAATAAATGAAATACAACAAAGAGAATAAATATTAATAGAAGACAATGAGAGGTAATGACCGATCATTAAGTAAGCACATGCAAGAGCACTGAAAGAAATGAAAGGCTACAAAGAGAATAGATATTAATAGAAGACAATGAGAGGTAATGACCGATCATTAAGTAAACACATGCAAGAGCACTGAAAGAAATGAAAGGCTACAAAGAGAATAGATATTAATAGAAGACAATGAGAGGTAATGACCGATCATTAAGTAAGCACATGCAAGAGCACTGAAAGAAATGAAAGGCTACAAAGAGAATAGATATTAATAGAAGACAATGAGAGGTAATGACCGATCATTAAGTAAGCACATGCAAGAGCACTGAAAGAAATGAAAGGCTACAAAGAGAATAGATATTAATAGAAGACAATAAGAGGTGATGAACGATCATAAAGCAAACGTTTAGAAAAGCACTGAAGTAAATGAAACACTCCAAAGAGAATAAATATTAGTAGATGATGATCAGAGGTAATGAACGATCATGAAGTAAACGAATACAAAAGCACAGAAAGTGAATGAAATACATAAAACAAAGAGAGTAAATATTAGTAGAAGGCAACAAGACGTGATGACCGATCATTAAGTAAACGCATGCAAGAGCACTGAAAGAAATGAAAGACAACAAAGACAATAAATAATAATAGAAGACAATAAGAAGTGATGAACGATCATAAAGCAAACGTTTAGAAGAGCACTGAAGTAAATAAAACACTCCAAAGAGAATAATTATTAGTAGATGACGATCAGAGATCATGAACGATCATAAAGTAAACGAATACAAGAGCAATGAAAGTAAATGAAACACAAAAGGAGAATAAACATAAAGCATTAACGCGCCTGTATCTGGCCTATAGATAAACACACACAGCAATAGCGTACATCCAGACTGGCCGACACACCGCAGCGAATGGCTAATTAGTGCGCGAAGTTCCGCGCCACATAATTGATATCTGCACCGCTCTCGGATTATTATCATTACACCATTTTCAAATTACAGAAAACAGTTTTTTCCGCCGGTCTTATTTTGCGAAATAAATTTTCTAAAAGACCCATAATGCACAGTTCGTGGTGCGCTGAGCCACGTATAACGCGGCAGTTGTTAATCTACGCGGTCCGCAATAACAATTAAGATTTGTTTAATGCAGCGCTCACGAGCTATGATTAGGCCGATTCCCATAAACAACCGACTTATTTATGATGTCAAATTGATTGCCCGTCTGAATCGATTTATCTGTGGAATATCGGAGCGGCGTGAAATCGATAAGTGCCCCGATTGGAAACAATCAGCCGTCGATTCAATCACTGGTGTTTACGGCATTTAACGCCAGAGCGATCTGTGGGTTATGTTTGTATAGTGAACCTGCAAGTTAGTTTAGCAAGATGGTGATTATATTCAGGAGGCGCTTCAACGTCATCCTGTGTTACAGGGGTTCTCAATCGTTCAGGATCTGGCCCCCCTTTATAACACTGACATGAGTTAGCTCTCCCTTCCATTTTTATTTGGTCAAAAATTTCAATCTGAGTACGAAACTGATGATACATTTTGGTTACGAAACGGAAAGATGGTTTGGTCAATTAATTTTATTTAATTTATATTTTATTCATTTTTTAATATAAATACTTTAAAATAATAATTACATAAATATATAAATACAATAATACATAAATATATAAATGCATTTATTTTGTAGTGTAGCGGGCCCAATCTTGCACGGAAACCAGTTCCGGGTTTGAAGGGTTCTATCTCAGGAAAAACGAATAGCTGAACCATATTCAGACAGGCGTCACCAGTAATTATTTACCGAAGAAAAAAGAAGGGACCAAAGGAAAGTGACGAATGTACTGGTGCATACGTTTAGTTGTTCGGATTCCCAAATTCTACAGTATTAAAGTTAAACACACCCATTGTATTGTCTTTAAAGAGTGTCCCACTTAAATGTACATCAAATACTAGTGCTAGGCTCTACGCAATGACCACTACCAACTATAAAAGGAAAAACTCCCAACCCTCCTCCATATTTTAAAACTATATTCGCCCCAAGACGCACATCCTACTCGAAGTAGCCAATTTATCCAATAAGGGATTCTGTTTCGATGTCACTGTGTATTTAAATCTGCAACTGATGATGCTGCAATCCCAGACATAGACTTGCACAAAACATATCTAATATGTAGGCCTATATATTACATCAGTCTAGTTGCTGGTACACCTAATTGAGAACGCACACCTCTCGTTTGTAAGCAGTTTCAATGGACTTATCCACGCCCCCCAAGGAAGGCGCGCCTCCCAGTTTGAGAACCCTTGCTTTACGAGTTCTGTAAAGGTAAATTTGCATATTAAGATTCATATAAGCGATATTAGTCAGTCTTCTTCCTCATAAAACTCTACGCTTAAATAGTGACTAGAAATACAGTACCCGCCAAAATAAAGAGTACTGAAAGTTCTAAGATTTTATTTTATTTACATAGTTTTACACACATTAAAATAAAAAGAAGCTAAATCGAATAGACTCGGGTGTAAACTTGTTCTTATGGCCTCCATTCAATTTGAGGCAACACTTGTACCGTTTTGGGGAAGAGGGGGTTGTTTCTTCCACGTTATGCACATGGTTATTTTTTCCATTATAAAACTAAAACTAAATCATTAAATTTAATTAATGAACTAACATTTTAATAAACTCTATTAACATGAGGGGTCATCCACTTCCAGTTTTAAAAAAATATATTTGACGAGTGGATGAATAAAAACTATTTTATTAACGACTAAAAATTTGAACAAGATATATAAATATACATAAGAAGAGTGTGAAGTAATAGAAATAATTTAATGAAGTTTGGCCAACCATTGTAGACGACCACCGTATAAGCACTGTTTAAACATGTACGCTCACCCACAAACATCTAGCTCTGTTTGAGGACATTTGTTTCAGCATAACCTTGACATGGTCCCGCCTTTAACTTTTTTTCGTCATAAAACTATCGTGCTTACCTATTATCAAAAATAATTTTTTTTTAAATATATCTCATAACAGGTCTTTGATTTAACACAGTTGAATGCTATTTTCCGATGCTACGGAGGCCATGTTTAACCGTGACTGCTTGGGAATCTGTTCGCGATCAAACGTTTCAGATCCGTTCCATTAGAGACAAACAGTTCGCAACAGTTGAATGCTATTTTCCGATGCTACGGAGGGCATGTTTAACCGTGACTGCTTGGGAATCTGTTCGCGATCAAACGTTTCAGATCCGTTCCATTAGAGACAAACAGTTCGCAACAGTTGAATGCTATTTTCCGATGCTACGGAGGGCATGTTTAACCGTGACTGCTTGGGAATCTGTTCGCGATCAAACGTTTCAGATCCGTTCCATTAGAGACAAACAGTTCGCAACAGTTGAATGCTATTTTCCGATGCTACGGAGGGCATGTTTAACCGTGACTGCTTGGGAATCTGTTCGCGATCAAACGTTTCAGATCCGTTCCATTAGAGACAAACAGTTCGCAACAGTTGAATGCTATTTTCCGATGCTACGGAGGGCATGTTTAACCGTGACTGCTTGGGAATCTGTTCGCGATCAAACGTTTCAGATCCGTTCCATTAGAGACAAACAGTTCGCAACAGTTGAATGCTATTTTCCGATGCTACGGAGGGCATGTTTAACCGTGACTGCTTGGGAATCTGTTCGCGATCAAACGTTTCAGATCCGTTCCATTAGAGACAAACAGTTCGCAACAGTTGAATGCTATTTTCCGATGCTACGGAGGGCATGTTTAACCGTGACTGCTTTTGAATCTGTTCGCGATCAAACGTTTCAGATCCGTTCCATTAGAGACAAACAGTTCGCAACAGTTGAATGCTATTTTCCGATGCTACGGAGGGCATGTTTAACCGTGACTGCTTGGGAATCTGTTCGCGATCAAACGTTTCAGATCCGTTCCATTAGAGACAAACAGTTCGCAACAGTTGAATGCTATTTTCCGATGCTACGGAGGGCATGTTTAACCGTGACTGCTTGGGAATCTGTTCGCGATCAAACGTTTCAGATCCGTTCCATTAGAGACAAACAGTTCGCAACAGTTGAATGCTATTTTCCGATGCTACGGAGGGCATGTTTAACCGTGACTGCTTGGGAATCTGTTCGCGATCAAACGTTTCAGATCCGTTCCATTAGAGACAAACAGTTCGCAACAGTTGAATGCTATTTTCCGATGCTACGGAGGGCATGTTTAACCGTGACTGCTTGGGAATCTGTTCGCGATCAAACGTTTCAGATCCGTTCCATTAGAGACAAACAGTTCGCAACAGTTGAATGCTATTTTCCGACGCTACGGAGGGCATGTTTAACCGTGACTGCTTGGGAATCTGTTCGCGATCAAACGTTTCAGATCCGTTCCATTAGAGACAAACAGTTCGCAACAGTTGAATGCTATTTTCCGATGCTACGGAGGGCATGTTTAACCGTGACTGCTTGGGAATCTGTTCGCGATCAAACGTTTCAGATCCGTTCCATTAGAGACAAACAGTTCGCAACAGTTGAATGCTATTTTCCGACGCTACGGAGGGCATGTTTAACCGTGACTGCTTGGGAATCTGTTCGCGATCAAACGTTTCAGATCCGTTCCATTAGAGACAAACAGTTCGCAACAGTTGAATGCTATTTTCCGACGCTACGGAGGGCATGTTTAACCGTGACTGCTTGGGAATCTGTTCGCGATCAAACGTTTCAGATCCGTTCCATTAGAGATAAACAGTTCGCAAGAAAAGTTATTCATCACAAATTTGAAGATTTCTCTGTGGTATGTTGGAGAACGTAGGAAGGAAGCTCAAATGAAGATCTTAGTGCATTGTAGGTGCTTGATATTTATTGTGTCTCCTCACATCACACATTTGAATGTTACACGCAAGGGGTTCGTATTTTATAGCACAATCGGTTGTGTATACTATATTTGTGTGGGGGCAACACAAAAGACTTTTCCCTGAAAGTTTCCTATCAAATCGTAGACCCATTCCTGCATTTGTAATGTTCACCTAAATCTGGAACAGATGGTTCCCACCGCCATTCTATTCTGTACTTTCAGTCTCACACAAACATACAAGCTCCACGCAATTTCCAATCAACAACACCTCAACTATCTTGACAACTTCTAGTGTAACCTCGTATTTTTTAAAGTGTGAAGCATTGATGTCCGCTATTACTGGTATTATTTTCGCATACCCCCCCCCCAGGCTTCTACGTACCACAGGTTGGGGACCACTGCTCCAAAGTGTGAAGCATTGATGTCCGCTATTACTGGTATTATTTTCGCGTACCGCCCCCCCAGCCTTCTACGTACCTCAGGTTGGGGACCACTGCTCCAAAGTGTGAAGCATTGATGTCCGCTATTACTGGTATTATTTTCGCGTACCCCCCCCCCAGCTTCTACGTACCACAGGTTGGGGACCACTGCTCCAAAGTGTGAAGCATTGATGTCCGCTATTACTGGTATTATTTTCGCGTACCCCCCCCCCAGCCTTCTACGTACCTCAGGTTGGGGACCACTGCTCCAAAGTGTGAAGCATTGTTGTCCGCTATTACTGGTATTATTTTCGCGTACCCCCCCCCAGGCTTCTACGTACCACAGGTTGGGGACCACTGCTCCAAAGTGTGAAGCATTGATGTCCGCTACTACCCCCCCCCCAGGCTCTACGTACCACAGGTTGGGGATCACTGCTCCAAAGTGTGAAGCATTGTTGTCCGCTATTACTGGTATTATATTCGCGTACCCCCCCCCAGGCTTCTACGTACCACAGGTTGGAGACCACTGCTCCAAAGTGTGAAGCATTGATGTCCGCTATTACTGGTATTATTTTCGCGTACCCCCCCCCAGGCTTCTACGTACCACAGGTTGGGGACCACTGCTCCAAAGTGTGAAGCATTGATGTCCGCTATTACTGGTATTATTTTCGCGTACCCCCCCCCCCCAGGCTTCTACGTACCACAGGTTGGAGACCACTGCTCCAAAGTGTGAAGCATTGATGTCCGCTATTACTGGTATTATTTTCGCGTACCCCCCCCCAGGCTTCTACGTACCACAGGTTGGGGACCACTGCTCCAAAGTGTGAAGCATTGATGTCCGCTATTACTGGTATTATTTTCGCGTACCCCCCCCCCCAGGCTTCTACGTACCACAGGTTGGGGACCACTGCTCCAAAGTGTGAAGCATTGATGTCCGCTATTACTGGTATTATTTTCGCGTACCCCCCCCCCAGGCTTCTACGTACCACAGGTTGGGGACCACTGCTCCAAAGTGTGAAGCATTGATGTCCGCTATTACTGGTATTATTTTCGCGTACCCCCCCCCAGGCTTCTACGTACCACAGGTTGGGGACCACTGCTACAAAGTGTGAAGCATTGATGTCCGCTATTACTGGTATTATTTTCGCGTACCCCCCCCCCCCCCAGGCTTCTACGTACCACAGGTTGGGGATCACTGCTCCAAAGTGTGAAGCATTGATGTCCGCTATTACTGGTATTATTTTCGCGTACCCCCCCCCCAGGCTTCTACGTACCACAGGTTGGGGACCACTGCTCCAAAGTGTGAAGCATTGATGTCCGCTATTACTGGTATTATTTTCGCGTACCCCCCCCCAGGCTTCTACGTACCACAGGTTGGGGACCACTGCTCCAAAGTGTGAAGCATTGATGTCCGCTATTACTGGTATTATTTTCGCGTACCCCCCCCCCAGGCTTCTACGTACCACAGGTTGGGGACCACTGCTACAAAGTGTGAAGCATTGATGTCCGCTATTACTGGTATTATTTTCGCGTACCCCCCCCCAGGCTTCTACGTACCACAGGTTGGGGACCACTGCTACAAAGTGTGAAGCATTGATGTCCGCTATTACTGGTATTATTTTCGCGTACCCCCCCCCAGGCTTCTACGTACCACAGGTTGGGGACCACTGCTCCAAAGTGTGAAGCATTGATGTCCGCTATTACTGGTATTATTTTCGCGTACCCCCCCAGGCTTCTACGTACCACAGGTTCTGGACCACTGCTCCAAAGTGTGAAGCATTGATGTCCGCTATTACTGGTATTATTTTCGCGTACCCCCCCCCCAGGCTTCTACGTACCACAGGTTGGGGATCACTGCTCCAAAGTGTGAAGCATTGATGTCCGCTATCACTGGTATTATTTTCGCGTACCCCCCCCCCCAGGCTTCTACGTACCACAGGTTGGGGACCACTGCTCCAAAGTGTGAAGCATTGATGTCCGCTATTACTGGTATTATTTTCGCGTACCCCCCCCCAGGCTTCTACGTACCACAGGTTGGGGATCACTGCTCCAAAGTGTGAAGCATTGATGTCCGCTATCACTGGTATTATTTTCGCGTACCCCCCCCCCCCCCAGGCTTCTACGTACCACAGGTTGGGGATCACTGCTCCAAAGTGTGAAGCATTGATGTCCGCTATTACTGGTATTATTTTCGCGTACCCCCCCCAGGCTTCTACGTACCACAGGTTGGGGACCACTGCTCCAAAGTGTGAAGCGTTGATGTCCGCTATTACTGGTATTATTTTCGCGTACCCCCCCCCCAGGCTTCTACGTACCACAGGTTGGGGACCACTGCTCCAAAGTGTGAAGCATTGATGTCCGCTATTACTGGTATTATTTTCGCGTACCCCCCCCCCCCCAGGCTTCTACGTACCACAGGTTGGGGACCACTGCTCCAAAGTGTGAAGAATTGATGTCCGCTATTACTGGTATTATTTTCGCGTATCCCCCCCCCCGGCTTCTACGTACCACAGGTTGGGGACCACTGCTCCAAAGTGTGAAGCATTGATGTCCGCTATTACTGGTATTATTTTCGCGTACCCCTCCCCCCCAGGCTTCTACGTACCACAGGTTGGGGACCACTGCTCCAAAGTGTGAAGCATTGATGTCCGCTATTACTGGTATTATTTTCGCGTACCCCCCCCCCCCAGGCTTCTACGTACCACAGGTTGGGGACCACTGCTCCAAAGTGTGAAGCATTGATGTCCGCTATTACTGGTATTATTTTCGCGTACCCTCCCCAGGCTTCTACGTACCACAGGTTGGGGATCACTGCTCCAAAGTGTGAAGCATTGATGTCCGCTATTACTGGTATTATTTTCGCGTACCCCCCCCCAGGCTTCTACGTACCACAGGTTGGGGATCACTGCTCCAAAGTGTGAAGCATTGATGTCCGCTATCACTGGTATTATTTTCGCGTACCCCCCCCCCCCAGGCTTCTACGTACCACAGGTTGGGGATCACTGCTCCAAAGTGTGAAGCATTGATGTCCGCTATTACTGGTATTATTTTCGCGTACCCCCCCCAGGCTTCTACGTACCACAGGTTGGGGACCACTGCTCCAAAGTGTGAAGCGTTGATGTCCGCTATTACTGGTATTATTTTCGCGTACCCCCCCCCCCCCAGGCT
Organism: Prosapia bicincta; assembly: GCA_036971475.1. NCBI lineage: Eukaryota > Metazoa > Arthropoda > Insecta > Hemiptera > Cercopidae > Prosapia > Prosapia bicincta. The sequence continues at coordinate 18,510 of JBAIZL010000179.1, read as the reverse complement.
TCTACGTACCACAGGTTGGGGACCACTGCTCCAAAGTGTGAAGCATTGATGTCCGCTATTACTGGTATTATTTTCGCGTACCCCCCCCCCCAGGCTTCTACGTACCACAGGTTGGGGACCACTGCTCCAAAGTGTGAAGAATTGATGTCCGCTATTACTGGTATTATTTTCGCGTATCCCCCCCCCAGGCTTCTACGTACCACAGGTTGGGGACCACTGCTCCAAAGTGTGAAGCATTGATGTCCGCTATTACTGGTATTATTTTCGCGTACCCCTCCCCCCCAGGCTTCTACGTACCACAGGTTGGGGACCACTGCTCCAAAGTGTGAAGCATTGATGTCCGCTATTACTGGTATTATTTTCGCGTACCCCCCCCCCCCCAGGCTTCTACGTACCACAGGTTGGGGAAAACTGCTCCAAAGTGTGAAGCATTGATGTCCGCTATTACTGGTATTATTTTCGCGTACCCTCCCCAGGCTTCTACGTACCACAGGTTGGGGATCACTGCTCCAAAGTGTGAAGCATTGATGTCCGCTATTACTGGTATTATTTTCGCGTACCCCCCCCCAGGCTTCTACGTACCACAGGTTGGGGACCACTGCTCCAAAGTGTGAAGCATTGATGTCCGCTATTACTGGTATTATTTTCGCGTCCCCCCCCCTAGGCTTCTACGTACCACAGGTTGGGGATCACTGCTCCAAAGTGTGAAGCATTGATGTCCGCTATTACTGGTATTATTTTCGCGTACCCCCCCCAGGCTTCTACGTACCACAGGTTGGGGACCACTGCTCCAAAGTGTGAAGCATTGATGTCCGCTATTACTGGTATTATTTTCGCGTATCCCCCCTCCAGGCTTCTACGTACCACAGGTTGGGGATCACTGCTCCAAAGTGTGAAGCATTGATGTCCGCTATTACTGGTATTATTTTCGCGTACCCCCCCCCCCCCTAGGCTTCTACGTACCACAGGTTGGGGACCACTGCTCCAAAGTGTGAAGCATTGATGTCCGCTATTACTGGTATTATTTTCGCGTCCCCCCCCCTAGGCTTCTACGTACCACAGGTTGGGGATCACTGCTCCAAAGTGTGAAGCATTGATGTCCGCTATTACTGGTATTATTTTCGCGTACCCCCCCTAGGCTTCTACGTACCACAGGTTGGGGACCACTGCTCCAAAGTGTGAAGCATTGATGTCCGCTATTACTGGTATTATTTTCGCGTACCCCCCCCCCCTAGGCTTCTACGTACCACAGGTTGGGGACCACTGCTCCAAAGTGTGAAGCATTGTTGTCCGCTATTACTGGTATTATTTTCGCGTACCCCCCCCCCCCAGGCTTCTACGTACCACAGGTTGGGGACCACTGCTCCAAAGTGTGAAGCATTGATGTCCGCTATTACTGGTATTATTTTCGCGTACCCCCCCCCCCCCAGGCTTCTACGTACCACAGGTTGGGGACCACTGCTCCAAAGTGTGAAGAATTGATGTCCGCTATTACTGGTATTATTTTCGCGTATCCCCCCCCCCGGCTTCTACGTACCACAGGTTGGGGACCACTGCTCCAAAGTGTGAAGCATTGATGTCCGCTATTACTGGTATTATTTTCGCGTACCCCTCCCCCCCAGGCTTCTACGTACCACAGGTTGGGGACCACTGCTCCAAAGTGTGAAGCATTGATGTCCGCTATTACTGGTATTATTTTCGCGTACCCCCCCCCCCAGGCTTCTACGTACCACAGGTTGGGGACCACTGCTCCAAAGTGTGAAGCATTGATGTCCGCTATTACTGGTATTATTTTCGCGTACCCTCCCCAGGCTTCTACGTACCACAGGTTGGGGATCACTGCTCCAAAGTGTGAAGCATTGATGTCCGCTATTACTGGTATTATTTTCGCGTACCCCCCCCCAGGCTTCTACGTACCACAGGTTGGGGATCACTGCTCCAAAGTGTGAAGCATTGATGTCCGCTATCACTGGTATTATTTTCGCGTACCCCCCCCCCCAGGCTTCTACGTACCACAGGTTGGGGATCACTGCTCCAAAGTGTGAAGCATTGATGTCCGCTATTACTGGTATTATTTTCGCGTACCCCCCCCAGGCTTCTACGTACCACAGGTTGGGGACCACTGCTCCAAAGTGTGAAGCGTTGATGTCCGCTATTACTGGTATTATTTTCGCGTACCCCCCCCCCCCCAGGCTTCTACGTACCACAGGTTGGGGACCACTGCTCCAAAGTGTGAAGCATTGATGTCCGCTATTACTGGTATTATTTTCGCGTACCCCCCCCCCCAGGCTTCTACGTACCACAGGTTGGGGACCACTGCTCCAAAGTGTGAAGAATTGATGTCCGCTATTACTGGTATTATTTTCGCGTATCCCCCCCCCAGGCTTCTACGTACCACAGGTTGGGGACCACTGCTCCAAAGTGTGAAGCATTGATGTCCGCTATTACTGGTATTATTTTCGCGTACCCCTCCCCCCCAGGCTTCTACGTACCACAGGTTGGGGACCACTGCTCCAAAGTGTGAAGCATTGATGTCCGCTATTACTGGTATTATTTTCGCGTACCCCCCCCCCCCCAGGCTTCTACGTACCACAGGTTGGGGAAAACTGCTCCAAAGTGTGAAGCATTGATGTCCGCTATTACTGGTATTATTTTCGCGTACCCTCCCCAGGCTTCTACGTACCACAGGTTGGGGATCACTGCTCCAAAGTGTGAAGCATTGATGTCCGCTATTACTGGTATTATTTTCGCGTACCCCCCCCCCCCCAGGCTTCTACGTACCACAGGTTGGGGACCACTGCTCCAAAGTGTGAAGCATTGATGTCCGCTATTACTGGTATTATTTTCGCGTACCCCCCCCCCCAGGCTTCTACGTACCACAGGTTGGGGACCACTGCTCCAAAGTGTGAAGAATTGATGTCCGCTATTACTGGTATTATTTTCGCGTATCCCCCCCCCAGGCTTCTACGTACCACAGGTTGGGGACCACTGCTCCAAAGTGTGAAGCATTGATGTCCGCTATTACTGGTATTATTTTCGCGTACCCCTCCCCCCCAGGCTTCTACGTACCACAGGTTGGGGACCACTGCTCCAAAGTGTGAAGCATTGATGTCCGCTATTACTGGTATTATTTTCGCGTACCCCCCCCCCCCCAGGCTTCTACGTACCACAGGTTGGGGAAAACTGCTCCAAAGTGTGAAGCATTGATGTCCGCTATTACTGGTATTATTTTCGCGTACCCTCCCCAGGCTTCTACGTACCACAGGTTGGGGATCACTGCTCCAAAGTGTGAAGCATTGATGTCCGCTATTACTGGTATTATTTTCGCGTACCCCCCCCCAGGCTTCTACGTACCACAGGTTGGGGACCACTGCTCCAAAGTGTGAAGCATTGATGTCCGCTATTACTGGTATTATTTTCGCGTCCCCCCCCCTAGGCTTCTACGTACCACAGGTTGGGGATCACTGCTCCAAAGTGTGAAGCATTGATGTCCGCTATTACTGGTATTATTTTCGCGTACCCCCCCCCAGGCTTCTACGTACCACAGGTTGGGGACCACTGCTCCAAAGTGTGAAGCATTGATGTCCGCTATTACTGGTATTATTTTCGCGTATCCCCCCTCCAGGCTTCTACGTACCACAGGTTGGGGATCACTGCTCCAAAGTGTGAAGCATTGATGTCCGCTATTACTGGTATTATTTTCGCGTACCCCCCCCCCCCCCCCTAGGCTTCTACGTACCACAGGTTGGGGACCACTGCTCCAAAGTGTGAAGCATTGATGTCCGCTATTACTGGTATTATTTTCGCGTCCCCCCCCCTAGGCTTCTACGTACCACAGGTTGGGGATCACTGCTCCAAAGTGTGAAGCATTGATGTCCGCTATTACTGGTATTATTTTCGCGTACCCCCCCTAGGCTTCTACGTACCACAGGTTGGGGACCACTGCTCCAAAGTGTGAAGCATTGATGTCCGCTATTACTGGTATTATTTTCGCGTACCCCCCCCCCCTAGGCTTCTACGTACCACAGGTTGGGGACCACTGCTCCAAAGTGTGAAGCATTGTTGTCCGCTATTACTGGTATTATTTTCGCGTACCCCCCCCCCCCAGGCTTCTACGCACCACAGGTTGGGGATCACTGCTCCAAAGTGTGAAGCATTGATGTCCGCTATTACTGGTATTATTTTCGCGTACCCCCCCCCCCCCCCCCCCCAGGCTTCTACGTACCACAGGTTGGGGATCACTGCTCCAAAGAACTATACTTAGAAAGCTACAAACATAATAAAATTATATAAAAAAATGAACCGTCATTTAATTTTGCCCCACGACATCGAAATCTGTAGTCGTGATATTATATGTGCAGTCCTACATACGTTGAAAGCCTTATAATGTCCTCTTCAGATAGTTGTAGGAGAAACGTCCCCTTTACTGGCCCGATTGTGCCTCCTTTACTACTGTCCGAGAGCATGACATTCTCTAGATCTTCGCCATCGCTGTCACGTTGTAAAAAAACACGACAACATTTTACAAACACCGAGTCGAGCGCACATTCCCGGACGCGTCAAGGGAAGGTGGATCTGAGTCATTATTAGTTTCTGCAAAAGGCAAACATGAAGTAGGCAGTGAAGTAGCTCAGCACGACATCACCATAATAACTCCACCGCGATCACGGTAAGGTCTAGGTTAGGTCAGGTTAGCGATAAATGCTAATACGTTATGAGAAATCTTAATTATCAACAACTAAGTTGTCCTGCATTTTTACTATTCACGGTTGAGCTTTGCTGTAAGACAGTTTCGTAAATATACGCCCATTTCAAACGTTGTCTGATTCACGGCAGCGTGAAAAATGTTAAGAGTGTTTATTTTAAATATAAAACAATTTGTGGTTTTTAAGCTTAAAACTTACCCTGTTAAATTTGTTTAACTTTTAGGAAGTTTTACTAATAAAATTAATTAATTCAAAAATCAAGCTTTTTATGGTTAAATGTACGAACTCTGTAACAGTTCTTCGGGTTATCTATCACACACAACCTTTGCCTGTTGTGGAAGAGTTACTAGACGCAAGAAAAATAACTCTTTTGTGGGATCGGATCGGGAGTTGACTCCTTTTAGTAACTCTCTTTACCCTCAATCATCTTAGAAGAGGAAGTAACCCTTTTAGTTAATTTATTAATATTATCCAATTTAAAGTCAACAATAATTTTTTAGTAAAACCAAAATAAAATTTCAGTATCATACAAATATTATTTGAGCCTAACTTGTGAGGTTATGTTAAAACAAATAAAAACATACACAAAACTCACAAATTAAACATTTATTTACTCATACGCGTTTCAATGACAAAGTCATCATCATCAGTGAGTGTTACTACTGTACGCTAATATTCCTAACAGAAATAATAGCTGCTTAAACTTACACAACTTTACTTAGACATTTTATAGAAATAAAAAATTGTTCTCAACCTCTAGTAACTCCATAACACAACACTTGGAGCGCTAGTTAAGAATGAAATAAATAGTCTCCCTGTTGTATGTCCAAATCCCAAATGCTTCAATAGCTGTGGCTTGTGATCGATATATGTAGGGAGTAGTAACATGAGGGGTTTTTTTCAGCTATCAGAGGGTTTTGTAACTATTTTAAAATTTGCAATGATCGATTGGTAATTATAATTCAAGTTTTCCTTATGAAGTAGGACTTTGTTATGTTTCATAATTGTGTTTTCTGGCTATAATACAAATAACTGAGGCAAGTAGGTTTAGAAAACAAATTTGTTTCCTTTGTAAACTAACCGATTCCTAAACTGAAGAATGGTTTAATATTGCCCGGCCTTGCTACAAAATACGCATTTTAAAACGAGTGTAGTTGTCTTATGTTATTAATCGTAATAAGAATTTTCTTATTTGTTTAACCAATTTGTAGCTATAATAATGTAATATGGTGTAGGGGTTTATGTTATAACATACTTTAATTTTACAAAACACTTTTTAACCAAATTAAAGTTTTTATTAACTTGTACGAGTACACGTATTAATAGCAAACAAACAAGCATAGGCGGAAAAACAAAATATTTTTGCAAGATTAGAAATGTTGTTTGCTTCTGAGGATGACTGCTTTGCAATCGAAATGTGTTCAAGGCTATTACAATATTTTTCGGTTAGATGGTATTTCTTGTTATTTATTATAAATTAACTACAGTTTGTTCTATAGTTTAGTTCTTTTTGTAAATTGAGGTTATGTTTGTAATTAGTTCAAATTTCAACCTCTATGTAATATTTATAAAGCTTTTTTCTTGTTAAATGTATATTAGAAGTAAAATGGGTAAAACGTCTGGGATTGGACCTTTGTTAATAATATTTGTCACAGTGTCTTTGGAGATTAACTGAGCCATTTCTGAGCTTAATTTTTTGTGATGTAGAAGGCGAAAAGCTCCTTTTGTCTGAGTCCCAACGAATGAGTTCGGGCCTAGAAAGAAGTGAAAACTTCTCACTCACTCACTTTGTGTAAGAAGTTGACCCGCGAGCGGATTTCTAAGCCCACTTTAGTGTTATCATTGCCTAGGCCTTTTTACTCTTACCCCAGGTAGAAAATCTCTAAATGTTTGAAAAGCAAAACAAGTAATTATTGTAACTAGTTTTTTGAACTTTCTCCTTCCTCCGAAACACAATTTGTATAATTTATTCTACTTAATATACATTGAAAACAATAACAAATTAAGAGCAAACATACTCGTTTTTTAAAGTGACGTGAGTGTAGGGTCTACTGCAATATTTTCTTCCTCAGCAAACAAATTCAGTATTAGTATGAGTGATTAGTCAAACATAAAACGCCACTAACAGTAGCATACACATAAAACGCCACTAACGGTAGCATACACATAAAACGCCACTAACGGTAGCATACACATAAAACGCCACTAACAGTAGCATACACATAAAAAGCCACTAACAGTAGCATACACATAAAACGCCACTAACAGTAGCATACACATAAAACGCCACTAACAGTAGCATACACATAAAACGCCACTAACAGTAGCATACACATAAAACGCCACTAACGGTAGCATACACATAAAACGCCACTAACGGTAGCATACACATAAAACGCCACTAACGGTAGCATACACATAAAACGCCACTAACAGTAGCATACACATAAAACGCCACTAACAGTAGCATACACATAAAACGCCACTAACGGTAGCATACACATAAAACGCCACTAACGGTAGCATACACATAAAACGCCACTAACAGTAGCATACACATAAAAAGCCACTAACAGTAGCATACACATAAAACGCCACTAACAGTAGCATACACATAAAACGCCACTAACAGTAGCATACACATAAAACGCCACTAACAGTAGCATACACATAAAAAGCCACTAACGGTAGCATACACATAAAACGCCACTAACGGTAGCATACACATAAAACGCCACTAACAGTAGCATACACATAAAAAGCCACTAACAGTAGCATACACATAAAACGCCACTAACAGTAGCATACACATAAAACGCCACTAACAGTAGCATACACATAAAAAGCCACTAACAGTAGCATACACATAAAACGCCACTAACAGTAGCATACACATAAAACGCCACTAACAGTAGCATACACATAAAACGCCACTAACAGTAGCATACACATAAAACGCCCCTAACAGTAGCATACACATAAAACGCCGCTAACAGTAGCATACACATAAAACGCCGCTAACAGTAGCATACACATAAAACGCCGCTAACAGTAGCATACACATAAAACGCCACTAACAGTAGCATACACATAAAACGCCACTAACAGTAGCATACACATAAAACGCCACTAACAGTAGCATACACCTAAAACGCCACTAACAGTAGCATACACATAAAACGCCACTAACAGTAGCATACACATAAAACGCCACTAACAGTAACATACACATAAAACGCCACTAACAGTAGCATACACATAAAACGCCACTAACAGTAGCATACACATAAAACGCCACTAACAGTAGCATACACATAAAACGCCACTAACAGTAGCATACACATAAAACGCCACTAACAGTAGCATACACATAAAACGCCACTAACAGTAGCATACACATAAAACGCCACTAACAGTAGCATACACCTAAAACGCCACTAACAGTAGCATACACATAAAACGCCACTAACAGTAGCATACACATAAAACGCCACTAACAGTAGCATACACATACAACGCCACTAACAGTAGCATACACATAAAACGCCACTAACAGTAGCATACACATAAAACGCCACTAACAGTAGCATACACATAAAACGCCACTAACAGTAGCATACACATAAAACGCCACTAACAGTAGCATACACATAAAACGCCACTAACAGTAGCATACACATAAAACGCCACTAACAGTAGCATACACATAAAACGCCACTAACAGTAGCATACACATAAAACGCCACTAACAGTAGCATACACATAAAACGCCACTAACAGTAGCATACACATAAAACGCCACTAACAGTAGCATACACATAAAACGCCACTAACAGTAGCATACACATAAAACGCCACTAACAGTAGCATACACATAAAACGCCACTAACAGTAGCAAACACATAAAACGAAAGCAAATATCTCAATGTTAACTATGCGTCCTTTAAATCATTGTAAAACCACGCGCGATAACAATCGTGTTTATGTCAGCAATATGTTGGTACCGTTACGGTCTGAAAGTGGGAGGAGCTAATTGGAATAATTAGGCCACTCCTTATAACTAGATAATAGATCAATAAAAAAATGTGTTTTCTTATAATATACGTTAGTTTTACTTTAATTTCTATAATTATAATAAAATATTCTATTATTTCCAATAAATATTTTACGTTAGCTTCTGAAACTATTTTAGAACACACTTTCATGTAAACATACCACACACTGTCATTGTACAGTAGGCTATTTTGAAGGAAAACAAAGCACTCGGTCACCGGACCTAACTGTACGTCTGCAGTGGATAGGGCACATTATGGCGACTAGACCGATATTTGGCGTAACCATAAAACCTCACTTAATTCTATTTAGCGATCGTTAATTAGTAGCCTGTTACAGTCCATTGCCGCCAATTACAGCGTCTTGCTCGTCCTGCCGGTGCTTTACCGCTTGTTGTTCTCTCGTGACGAGTGCGTGGCGTGCTGCATCGACTCGCGTGTCTTAGCCAAAGCCAGTGCACAATGTAAGGTACTTGTAACGTAAGATAGTAACTTACTTCCGGTGACGCACGGCAATACGTTCAGAGAATGTTACATTAACTGCACCATTACAAATATTTGAGGGCGTCATGGCTTATGTTTGAGGGGTCTATCCTTAAGGTAGACCAATAGATCCACTACAAATGACACGTGTGTGTGTGTGTGTGCGCGCGCGCGCGCACGACCGTGTGTGCACGCGTAAGTATAATAAGAATGATAAAATATTTAATAGGCCTGAATGGATAAAGTTATGGTTTGTAAAAAGTTACAAAATATATACGAATTTAAAATGAAACCAAGTTAATTGTAGAAAGTTTAACAAAAATAAAAGTATGGATAAGAATTAAAGTAACGTATTAAGAGGACTAAAATGATACGGAGAAACGCAAGAAAACGATGAAACGGTCGACAACCCGCACCATCGTCCCTTAACACCAACTTTAAATTCCCTGGAAGATAAAAAAACGTTCGCGAATATTGTTCGAACCACCACAATGTAATTGTTTGGATGCTGAGGGAACTAGTGGGTAGATAACTTATTTACAAAACTAAATTCTTTTTCGGTCCCCAAAAAAACCAAAGACTGTTTAGGGGTTTTCACATTGAAACTAAGATAGTAATGGGCGTTTAAGGCGTAGCGCTAGTGACGTATGGGCTAAGTACGTACGGACAGACTACATTCCAAATTATATCTGAATTCCAAACAATTGACTGCTTTCAAGACGTCAGCACTTATAAAATATTTTTATACGACTTCAAAAAAGGAGGAGGTTCTGAATTCAATCCGTATTTTTTTGTTTGTTCCACGATAACTCTGGAAGGATTTAACCGATCGAAGTGATTTGTTTGCAAATGAAAGAGTTAACCTTCCCGGTGGTCCCATTACAGTTATATCCCAATCCGTCTGATTTGGAGACGATAATAGGCTATACCTGTTTAATTAAACATAAATTTTTTAAAGAAATTTGTCGCCGACTTCATAAATTTGTGGGTAATAAGCTTATGATAATTTATGTATTCGTTATTGCAAAATTATATTTTACTTTTTAGCTACTGAAAATTATATTTTCGGGTTCTTTTTTTTTTTAAAGTTGGTTCTGTTTTTTTAAACATTATTTTATTGTATAATTTTAAAAAATGACGTAAAATTTTGTCTTGCATGTTCAACTCTGTTAGGTTGTATAACAGATATGTTTTAGGAAGGATCAATATACTAAATAATTCTTGCCTGATGTGGGAGACGTGGGAGAAACATACACAACGCCCTAAGTATACCTACTTCTCGAGGCGTTAACCATAAGCCCGCGTGTGGGGATAGATTTGAATGTAACGATGATATTAAATAAGGTTATGAAGCTCCAGGGCACGGAGAGAGTAAAAACATCATGGATCAAGTGATAAGCATTGCCCTCTGTTCAGTAGTGTACTGGTTTAGCCTTACTTGTATATTCTCATGGTAAAGCTGATTTTTGAAAGCAGGTTTCAAATCAGATCCACTGTATGTCGCAGGATTTTACGAAAGTAGATGTTCACCAATATCTGACACAAGCATTTCTAATTTCAATTAATTATTAGTTGTAGTAAAAGGATTTCGCAGTCCTCTGGTTTCATTATGCAGTGCTTCATGCGCAGGTCTGAACCTCGGTCATTATCAACGCTTATTGCGACTGCAGAAACAATAGTTTTACAGTTGCGCAACAAACCGATGACCGAGAAAATAGGGCCAGTTCAAGTTTGTACTGAAAAGCGTGGAAAATTCCAAAGAAAGAGAACAGATATCGAAATATGTTTGTGCGAAACTTGAGGTTAGAAAGTGAATAAGTTATAGTAACCTATTTAAAGTGGAAATTGGAAACAAAATTTCTAAACTCTCAGGGGTACTACTCCAATAAATCTACCCTCATGAGTCACCTGCACCTCCCAAAACATAATAACATAACTAGAGACCATTTCTGAATGATATGTATCTTTTCTCTTCATCAATGCCGTCAACCCTATTCCATCGCTACACATTTATAAGACCATGCGCACTTGTGTACCAAATTATCCATCTCCTAAACGAGGAGACCTGATGATGATCACTTTTTTCGAACCATTGCCTCACCCATTTTCTCCCTTTCCTTCTAAACATGCTCCGAGCACTCCCATTCTGATTATACGTAATAAAATATCACATCCAATAACTATATGAAGCAACTGTGGCGTAATGTTTATTTTTAAATAAATAAAACCTCTAAACCACAAATAACATTTTATTTAAACCTTATGTACATTTCGATTGCCCAGCAATCATCTTCAGAGGTATTTAAAAAATACAACTGTAGGAGTTGTATTTTTTAAATACCTCTGAAGATGATTGCTGGGCAATCGAAATGTACATAAGGTTTAAATAAAATGTTATTTGTGGTTTAGAGGTTTTATTTATTTAAAAATCACATCCAATGCTAACAGACAACATTATTAAGTACACACACAGTGACAATCACAACAGCAGACCGGAGCTAGTTCTCCAGCTACGTCCGACAGGACTTCTAGCGCGCTGGAGAACCAGCCACTAGCTTTGATAGATCTCGCAGCAAGAACTAGCTGCTAAAAACGCCTCGTGTGACAGGAGTTAAAGATACGTACGTGTGTGATAGGCAAGCGTTCAACGTACACAAATGTATGACCTTAAAACAGGTCGAAGATGTATTCAAAGCTAAAAGATGTCATGATAAATAAATAACAATAACCCTTGCTACAAATATTTAAACACCCTTGATGTACATTTCGCCAACACGGTTAGCATCATCAGGTTACAAACATACTGGGACTAAAAATGTATCAAATAAAATATTTTAAATAAATAAAAATGCTTTTTAGTCCCAGTATGTTTGTAACCTTCTGATGATGCGAACTGTGTTGGCGAAATGTACATCAATATTTGTAGCAAGGGTTATTGTTATTTATTTATCATAATTACGCTACTGTGCTCTGTATAAAATTTCATCTAAAAGATGTCCACTAAAATCAACTAGAGTACATACCGTCCCTACTGAGTATTTTACACACGTTCGTTTGGTCACTATTCTTTGTCGGAAGACCATCTGCTTTACTGTAATTCCACATTCCCTAGACTTCCCATCGTCTCGAGTCATTCATTTCGTTCATATTGGAACGGCTCACTCTTCCACAATTTCTTGAATCAGTCCATCTATGTAGATTAGCGATAATTTATTACATTTAGAAAGTCTGGTTTTCCAGATAATCTATGGAGGCAGATTTTATGTATTCGTTCAGAATCATACGACTGGCAAGTATTTCTGGCATCGTTAAAGGCAACAATATACAAGAATTTTATTAAAAGAATATTTCTATGCACAACTCCCAGTTACATTCCTCACAAAAGGCAACTTTGTAATATCGGCGAGGGAACGTACCGATGTATAAAGCATCCTGTCGCCGACAACTTATTTTGAAATTCACCTCCAGCTGATGGCTTATCAATGATTAGAAGCTGTCACTCAATCAATGCAGTGGATATATCGCGCGCTGGCTCATCATTCTACATCACATCGCGTACAGCCATAACTCTTGTTAGCTGCGCATGCTCCGTCAGACTCTCATCTCTGATTTACAAGACATGCGCACGCCGACAAGGGATTTTTCTCTGCAGTTATATAGAATTACGGTGGGAGGAATGCTTTTATTACCGTTCAATATTTATTTTTTTTGCTTTTTTTCTTAGTTTATGGCCGACGCGTGGGATCATTGTAACTCACAGGAAACCTGTCATAATGTGCGACTGCAAGTCGGGAGGAAGTGCTTCTGCAATAAATCTCTTACACGGTGAATCTGCAGCGTCATACAAAGAGAAACAACCTGGAATATTATTACATTAATATTGTATAACGACATGGGTAAATATTCCCGTTCTACTCCGGCTCTCGTTCCACTGGAGAACCAATCATTCTCTACGACCTGATTGTACTACATTTCTTTCACGCACTTTCTCTTAACATCTCTCCACCGAGTTCTATGACCTCATATCTTATCCCTCCGTCTGCATGCCGTTAATCCATCAGTCTTCATCCATTCTGAATTTCCGTAAAATCTTCCCTAATCTCCTATTTTCATCATTCATTCCTGTGTAGTGTGGACCATATAACCGTGCACGTGGCCTTGAGAGATCGCAGTAGGCGAGACGGGAAGTAGAGGGTTAGCATAAATACGTTCCTACAAACATGATAAGGACTGTCAAGATAATGACTTGCATGAAACGGTCGATATTAGATAAATTAATAGTTTTACATAATTTAGGGCTATCCGAACTTTAATCTTTGCGAACTTTAAAATTTGTAAAAACTTACTGAGACATAACATTTTCAATCGCTCGTGACGATCTTCCTCAATGTCTAAATGGCCCCACTTGGAGTTGTTGTTGGATTTAAGCTACGACGATTTTAAAGGCAGATTTTCGATTGTCTCAAAAAGTGTATGTTATTTGAATTGGGTCTGCTCATTTCATATGTTTGGGGTTTGTCTGTAAATTTTATACTGTTCTAGTGGATCAAGATGTGGTCCTTTTCTGTTGATGTGTAAGATTTCTAGGTTATTGTTAATGTCTGTATATGTGTGCCTGTATCATTTAGGTGATTCGAGAACGCAAAGTCGGTGGTGTGTTTCATTGACTGCATATCCTCTTTGTTAGAAGTTGTGACCTATTTGCCCTATGTAGAATTTGTTGCAGTTTATACAGTTTAATTTGTATAGGCCTAATACTTTATCTTTGTTTTTGGTGTTGTGTTTTATTTTGTTTTGCAGTTTATTATTAGCTTTAAATTCTAGTTTGTATCCTGTTTTTTTGGGATTTGTGAGCTGTTTTATTTAGTAGTCTGCTTATGTATAATATTGTTATAAATTTGTTTACCTTCCCTGTAGTGTTGTTTTAGGTATTTTTGTGTGTGTATATTTTGCCATATTTTGTTTATTATTGTGGTGTTGTATCCATTTGTGTATCCTAACTGTTTAATGGTGTCAAATTGTATGTTTATATCTTTTATGGTCGTTGGTAGTTCCTTGAGTCTATGGAGCATAGATTAGATAAATTCGATGATAAATTAGCTTCGGTATAAAATAACAAACCATCTTGAAATATGTGTAGACATATCGGATGCAGAAGCTATTGTTATATCAAAGATTCTCAATATGTAATAAATTTTCAAAAGTGAAAGTACAAGCAAGGCCAAGTGCGTGGTCACGAGATCCTCACTATACTTCCAAATATGAGTATTTACCAACATTTCCCTCCGACCTCATTAAACCATATCTCTTCCACGCACTCCACCGAAAGCTATCTCATTACGTCCACTTCCAACACCATCCTCAAGCCTCCCTTTGCCCTCTATTATCCTTCGCCCTTTAATGTTTCCAGATTAGTATTGTCCTCTTTTCTCACCATCCCATCTGAATCTAATTACTTACGAATATGAGCGTTTACCAAGCATCCCCTTCACAGTGGCATCTCTGTTTTACGTTCTGTTTCTTGCGTCATCTCTGCACCGAATGTTTTCGCCTTATGTGTAATTCCTTCCCCAGCCGTGCCTCCTTCATCGTCGTCACTCCATCATCCGTTGTCCTTCATGAAATATTATGTTATCCAGCCTTTCTTTTACACTCTCTTCTGGATCCTCTTTTCTCATCATCCAATCCCGTTTTCATTTCAACTACGCTACTTCCCAATGTGAGCGTTTATCAAGCATCCCCTTCACAGTGCCATCTCTGTTATACATTCTGTCTCCCACGTCAGCTCTGTGCACCGAGTGTTATCGCCTTCTGTGTAATTCCTTCACCACCCGTGCCTCCTTTATAGTCGTCACTCCATCATCCATTGTTCATCATGAAATAATAAGTTATCTAGCCTTTCTTTGATTCTTTCTTCTGGATCCTCTTTTTGCATCATCCAATCTGGTTCTCATTTTGAGAAGGCTACTTCCGAATGTGAGCGTTTACTAAGCATCTCCTTTCTCTCACATTGTCTATTTCTCACGGAAAGCATCCTCTTTCTGTCTTCTATTGTCTATTGTGTCATCTCTCCACAGAGTGTTATTGCCCTATTTTTAATTCCACCACCACCCATGCCTCCTTCATCCATCTTCCATTGTCCACCTGAGTTTCCAAACCAACGCAATATCACGTTCTCTTGTCTTTCCTTTGTTCCTGATCCTCTTCTTTTCATCATCCTATCATGACATGTTTCTGTAGCTACTTCCTTGTGTGAGTGTATAAAACATTCCGTCCCACCAGACTGTGCCACCTATCTTCCATGCGCTATCTCTTATATCATTCCCCACGAGTTCTATCACTCAACGATCGCTCCTCCTTCCTCTATCAAAGGTATATGATGTGTTGAGGAACAAGCATATTTAATTAAGATCGAATAGAAAAATCCTCCATCCATTGGTGTCACCTTTTTTCATGTTTCAAGACGATCGGTAGTAAATTTGGCTGTAAAAGATAAGGAAGTGCTTGTGAACAATGCACGGAAAAGAGTATAAGAGTAAGAAAGATGGTGGAAAAAGAAGAATCGTAACAAGGAGTGCCTGTCTTCCGACTCAACCTCCTTGTCAAAGCACACAAAGAAAGCTTATGTGGGGAATCTCCACTTCATCATATGAAAAATCTACCCACACGAAAACAACCTTGAACTTGTGACTGCCTTCCGGGTGACTAGCGTCAGACCCGAGACGACGGGCCTTGACGCCACGACCCGTGGTACCAGTATACAAGAGTCTTGCGTTATTCCCCTGGGAAAGTAGAACTCCAACCAGACGCAACTGATTGACCATTTCTCGAAAACATACAAATGTGTACATGTACAAGACCAGAAGTTTCCCCTCGTCCAGGGAAAGTATATAAACACAATGCAAACACAAGCACAGTATACATAAACTCGAAAACATACAAATGTGTACATGTACAAGACCAGTAGTTTCCCCTCGTCCAGGGAAAGTATATAAACACAATGCAAACACAAGCACAGTATACATAAACTCGAAAACATACAAATGTGTACATGTACAACACCAGAAGTTTCCCCTCGTCCAGGAAAAGTATACAAACACAATGCAAACACAAGCACAGTATACATAAACTCGAAAACATACAAATGTGTAAGCCTACATGTACAACACAGTTACAATTTGTACTCGCTTTACAATCGCAAATCAAAACCAGTCTTACCAATTACAGACGAAGCCCAGACAGTACTTTCGTGTTGGCTTACTTTACCAATTATGTGTTGCGCACTGCACCGGCCAAATATAGCGATATGGTTCAACAAGGAACGATCCATCATTCCGCCAATCAATCATTCATTTCAACCGTTCCTTAATTGCTTGTAATTAGTTGGCACATACCACAGTGTCTACGAGCAGGAGAAAAGCCGGTAATTGTCAACGAAACGTTATATTTATTAATGACTCCTATTGTTTTAATGTGTAGAGATATTGTTGTATGAATTATTTACTGAAAATAGGTTAACCTCTTTTCCTTGACAAGAGCATTTCCTTTTCTCTATTGACTCACATTCTATACTAGAAATGGTCGTTGGAAGTAAAATATAATTTTGGACAATACTTCGCTACTGTACTGAAAGTGAACATGCGGTCTTGCCTATTTCTTTAGTAGTAGATCTACGCCTGTAATACGTTTTTAACAAAAATTTTTAAAATACAAGAAACAGTAGGGAAATGTGTACCGTGATTATTAAACACACCAGATTCAGGCGCGTAGCCAGGGGGTACTTTGGGGGTTTCACCCCCCTCCCCCAGCATTTAAAATAATAAAAGTTAAGAGGTAAAACAAGCAATATAAACAAAAAAAAAAAATTTAAGTCAAATCCTACTAATGTTAACAAATAAATATTTTGTTTTAATTATTTTTTATTAAATAATTACAGTTATATAAATAAAAACAAAACATAACCTATGCGTTAAAACACCTGATCTACCACATAACCTAAAACAAAAAAAGCAGCTGTTTAATGATAATCACATATTATCACTTATTTTAAGTTAAATGGGACGAAATAACTATTTTGCATACCTTTTCTCATTTGTGTAAGCGTTTTTCTCCTATATAAAACTAAAATTAATTCGTTAAATTTAATTAAATAATTAATATTTGAAAAAACCTTATTGACATCAATCGTCATCCCCTACAAATTAAAAATGATGTATTTGAACTCGAGAGAACGAATAAAGAGTATTTCATTAACGATTGAAAATTTGAACAAGATATTTATAAGGTGAATGTGAAGTAATAGAAAGAATTGAAAAAATGTTATAAAACCAGAAAAAGTGGTTAATAAAACGGTTGGTGAGAAGAAAAAAAGACTGTTACCGTAAATTAACATAGACAAGGAACTATAAAAGTAAAAAATATATTTTCTAACTATTTTTAAAATTTACTTTTAATTTCTAAGCAAATAACCTTATTCCTAAGTATTTCGTTTGTAGAATTGCATTAACTGAAGTTTAAATTTTATCTCCCTTGACATTAATTTCTTCTTGTTATTATTGAGTGTTAAAGCGCCACTTAGGCGCTTCATTTTCACTGAAGTACACTCTTCTTATATATATATATATATATATATATTATATAATCATATCAAACAGAGCTAGATAATTGTGGGTGCGTGTGTATGTTTAAAGAGTACTTATACGGCGGTCATCTACAATGGTTGGCTAAACTTCATTAAATTCCTTCTTTTACTTCACACTATCCTTATATATATATATATATATATATATATATATATATATATATATATATATATATATATATATATATATAGGCCTATATGTGTATATATATATATATATATATATATATATATATATATATATATATATATTAAATATATATATAATCATATCAAACAGAGCTAGATAATTGTGGGTGCGTGTGTATGTTTAAAGAGTACTTATACGGCGGTCATCTACAATGGTTGGCTAAACTTCATTAAATTCCTTCTTTTACTTCACACTATCCTTATATATATATATATATATATATATATATATATATATATATATATATATATATATATATATAGGCCTATATGTACATATATATATATATATATATATATATATATATATAATCATATCAAACAGAGCTAGATAATTGTGGGTGCGTGTGTATGTTTAAAGAGTACTTATACGGCGGTCATCTACAATGGTTGGCTAAACTTCATTAAATTCCTTCTTTTACTTCACACTATCCTTATA